>BPLR01010777.1:0-69963 GCA_021605095.1 Caerostris extrusa
GTGGAGGTCTGTGGAAGGAAAGGAAGTGAGAAGAGAAGACTGTGGAAGGGTGGAGGGAGGTATATCAAGACTGATGCCCATGTAAAGCCAGGGTGTGTAGTGGTCATACATCTTCCGGACTCTATAATATAGCCGTGGAATGGGTCCCACACAGTGGTGGGCACATGTCGCCATGACATCATCTGTTGAAGTTTCATAGAGGATTTGAGCCAATTGAATGAAAATCTTCAGTACTGAAATATTTAGTATGCACGGAGCTATATATAATATTTATTTATATTTAAGGGATACATTTTGTCAGCTCATTTATCGTTCAATCATTTAATCCAAATACTACCATTAAAAGAGAGCTTGTCACCTTCTTGACACATTATTTGTACTTTATGTCAATTTTCAATTTTATCTGCCTTCATATTGGCCTTTTGATCAGATTTTTATCGCTTGACATTGTACCTAACAGCAAATTCCAAAAATGAATTGCTTAGTCTATTATTTGTTAGTTGATACTTATTTGGGATTAATATATATATATATATATATATATATATATATATAAGAGTACATATATATATATAATGGGTTATAGAGTATCGTGAGATGCTTCAGGATTTTTTATTGTAAAATAGCTTATGAAGATTTTGTAATATAATGGAAGAACATTTCATCATTTGGTGTGTTACTTCTCTTCTACATAAAATAAAATAAACATGAACAAAAATGTAATAGATATTTGAATCTGAAGTTATAATTATTTTCATTTGTTAATCATTCATTTGTGTTTATCACAAAATATTGTAATGCTGAAAATTTTATTGCTTCACGAAAGATGGAATCTCCACAGGCTTGTGCTTGACATTTTTTTAATGTAATATTTTGATACATGATTTTATTCATATGGCAATGTTGTTTGATATTCTATGCAATATCTGTCCTGAGGATGTTCCTGATACCAGTGAGAAACAAATGGTACTACCAAATGAAATGTTGACAGCACACACACATGAGATATTAAAACAAAAGGTGCAATCCTTTGCGCACTCTGCGTAAAAAGATGCGTTGTAAGAAAGAAGAGGAATTATAACTTTGAAGCTGGCCTTCTTATTGATTGAAAACTTAGTTTTAACTATGATTTAAAGAAACCAACATTTCTTATATCTTAAGGTTTTTTTTTATGACAGTGGTGACTGTGTAATGCTAGCTCCTATCAAAGGAAAATAAGCTTTATTTTTTACCATTTTTGCTTGTTTTTGTACATTTTTCAATTATTTATCAGTTTTCAATAAAACATAGATGTGATTTGTCGTTCTACAGAATTAAAACTTCCAGTCCTTTCCGCCTTCTTCTGATAACAGCTGCGCTCACATGACGTCATCGAAGTTCACAGTTGACGATGAAAAAAGAATTTTTTTACTCACGTTGAATTCCAGTCGTTATTCGGTAGATGTAATTTGTTGAACGAAGTTAATGTAGATGTTAAATCTTTTGTCATTTCATTTCGAATGTACCTCATTCTTCGAATTTGTAAGGTGAATTTAATTTATTATACATATACGTGAGTTTGTTGCATTTGAATATGTATACAGAGGTTTATGAGATAGCAGTTGACCGTAAAATATTTTCTCGTCACTTATACCTTTTAAAATACTTTATATTTGATTTTTTGTTCCTATTGTTATTCTTCAATGTTACCTTCACATTAGTTCACACACATTTATTCACTGCTTCTTTTGTTCAAATTTTAATGTTAATGTGCTTTATTCTCTCCAAATATTATTTTGAATTGTGGATGCTCGATGTTACTCACAGTTTCTTTAAATACACTATTAATAAAATTTTACCACAATTATATTTTAGATTTAAATCGTATAGCTCCAATAACAGATGGTGCAAGATGTGTTAAACTTGACGAGTGGCGACTTGCAATATAGCGAAAAAACCAGACGTCTTAACATTTTATATTATTATCATTCACAGTCATTTACCGGATCGCATTTTTTTATTTAATTTAATGCTCGGTCATGTCGCCAAATGGTGTAGAAAAGAAACGAAGATGTCACAATGAAGTTTAAATCGCGATTTAACCTGGAACGTTGAAATTATGCAGGCATCAGTGATTTCAAAACCATACATTAGATGGTTTTCGGCATGTTGAAAAGATCTGTTATTAGTGCTTGAATCGAAATAACGGGAGCAGGGTGAGTTGCACATTAAATACTTGTAGGTTCATGATTACTTGGAGTGCACAAACACTTAGCCTGGGTAACAGCCAGACACTACACTCCAGCCCACACTTTGGCAAGATCATGCTGTTCAGATGGACTGGTGAACATTTGGGAACTCTTTTTTGATGCCACATAGCCAGCCAGCTCTCTTCAAGTATCTTCAGTTCAAATTCTGAACTCATTGTGATGAGTGAGCCCTTTACAGCATTTGAAAGTGAGACTTTTAATTACAATCACCCTGTATATCGAAGGTTTAGCTTTAACATTTAAATGTAATCAAAGTCTTTCTTTTGAGGTATTTACGCTGTTTTTTTTTTGAATATGAATGCAGCTGACAAAGACAGACGATAGCCTTGTTGTTACTTTCTTGTTTTGGTCAATTATCTACAATATAAGTATTGCATATTGGGTCGCACAACATACAAGGGGGTCGGTAGCTTTTCTCATTGCTTAGTAGTTAATGTACACATACTGAAATACAATCAATCATCATAATTAATGCTTTATAGACATATTGTTACTGATGACATGTATTACTTGCAAATATTATTATCGAAAATACACACCATGAACACTGCCATATATTATATATATAGTGTGTTAGACTGGTCTGACATAGCTTTGTTTGTTGGATGGCAGATTTATGCAGTCATCGCTGGTACTGAGGGTGTCTGGAAGAAGATAGTTACTGCCTCTGTGCTATTGAATGGTGACAGACGGGTCCACATGGTCAATTTCCAGCTACTTTGCAACAAAGGTCGCGCCTGGAGATATTTCCCATATGGTCTCTTGGGAGAATATAATATGTGAATAACACATTGTTGTTTGTGGGCTGAGGCCATGACCCACATCTAATACTTCACACAGGCAGAGCACTATCGGCTCATTATTTAGTGAGCTGGGTATTGGCTGAGTAGGAAAACAGTTATATATAATTATATTATTGATAACTTTCGTGGTCACAGATGTATAATTGCAGAGAAAAGTATTAATACTGGCAGGTAACATATAGTCCATCTCTCAAAAATCTCTGTAAAGAAAAGAACCACTGTCACAATGAGCTCAAATTTGAAGTGAAGATACTTGAAGAAAGGGGGAAATGTCTGACATAAAAATTAAAGTGTAATAGATGGCGCTGTAAGCGGCATATAATAGTACTAGAACATATTTACATGAGTTGCACATAGTGCCTCATTTGAAAATGGCATCCAAGCAGCTCAAATACGGGAGTGCCTCTTTGTCACAATGAGTTGGATGGGATTGCTGAAACCAGTTTTGAACTCTTTTGATTTTCATAAATGTTGGTCCCCTCTCTCAAGCATCTTCAGTTCAAATTTTGGAAATCTTTACGAGAGTGGTTTTTTTCACAGCACTCTGAGTCAGACTTTAATTATACCAGTGTATTTGTCACATCAATTGTTTATAATAATGAAAAGTTTTTTTTTATGAAAATTTAACACAAAACAGACCTCAATAAATTCAGTTACACAACCAATAATTACTGCCATATTATGTCTGCACAACAAATAATATGGCCCAGATTTTTCATTATTTGCAGTATTTTTATATATAAATATAGCTGAATATTTTTCTATACACATCATATTTCTGTTGTTTTATAACATATGTGTTATACTGCCATCAGGCTGAAATCGGATTCATAGAAATGTTACTATTAACATTAACAGCAGATAGAATGGTCACTTGCTTTGCTTGCTGGACGGTATGATAGCAATTGTTTAGCGATGTGTCATCGTTGGCTACTGAAGCAGATCGCAGTATAATGCCTCAGCCACAAGCCGATGGCAGGAGCTGTTTCCTCCAAGATCTTTTGTCAACTCATGGTCTTTTTTTATGCTGATAATCTTGTCTGGGGTAAGTTGGCAACACTATATATAATCCAGAGACCCTTGGGAGAACATGAACATGGGGCCCAACAATGCTTTAATGCTTGGGCCATGTAATATGGGTCTTGTTACCTAATAAGAAATACTAATATTGGGTAGAGAAATCACAGCTACTCATTATTTGTTAATCAATTGTTATTACTGCTGATAGGAAGAATATTACTTAAAATTACTGATGGAGTAATTAATACCAATACTGTAGATTACATCGTAGAGAGTATAAATACTGACAGGTAAATATAGGTGATTATACTGTGTCCAGGCCACTGCAAAAGACCATCTGCCAAATGAGCTCAGCTGAAATGGAGATACTTGTGCAGGCATTACAGTCTCAAAGAGCGTGGCGCTGGTTTAACTCAAAGCGTACAATGATGGCTAGCGCATACGCAGCGCTGCAAGAAAGTGAATCGAAATACAATGCATTATAACGTGTTTACACTCGGCTTAACGGAAAATGACTTTCCAAGTCACTGGCCCAGCCTCTGACACTACCATCCATCATGGCAGGTCATACCGTAGGATTGGAATATGGAACTTTTTTTATGCCATACCGTTTTCATCTTCTTCGAGCACAGTTCAAATTTGAATCATTGTACGATTGTTTTTTTACAGCATTATGAAAGTATTACTTTACCTGTAATCATTCTTTGCTTAATATTTTTAGTCTGCTTCAAGCTTAGTGAATACAGTTTTTTATTAATAAAGCTATAGAATATTTTTTGTGCAGAATTAAAGACAAAAATATTTATGATATGCTGTTAATTCTCTTATAATAATTATTAATACTAATATCAATTACATTATTAATAATTATCTAATATAATTATTTTTATTGAGTAGTTATTGGTATTTTTCATTAGTTGTAAGTACTAATTAGTATATGTAAGATACTTTGAAATATTCCTCATCAATCACCACTCTTCTCTACACAGCTATCGCACTTCGTGTTACTTTATATGTATCACTCAGACATTGTTGAAAATAAATGTAACTATAAACCACTGTTATTTATTATTAGCAAAGAAAAGGTGACTGTCTCATAATATTTCTGCTTGTTTGTCGAGGGCACAGCTGTTTGGTCGGCGTGTCACGTTGGCCGGAGTTGAGGTGCCTGGAGAAGGAGAAAGAAAAGGTCCACGCCCTGCCGATGGTGACAGATCTCCTGATATTATCCGAGATCTTTGTCAGTCTTGTGCTTTTGTGCTGATAGTCTTGTTCAGTGTTGGGGCACACTGCTATGCTTTTTGCTAGGAATGGGGACAACTTTTTGTTTCTTGTTGTATATATATTATAATTATTCATCTTAATAAGACATAGCCTCAATATTGGGCAGAGATATTGGGGCTGATGACCACTTCAGCTATCTACAGTTAGTACTACACTAGGAAATATGTTATATATTACTTAAATTATCCAAGTAACAGGTAAATAATAATAGAAATAATCAGTAGAATAAGTGCGCAAGTTGGTACGTTAGGTACACTGAGTCCATCTTTGTGCAATAATTGGTCACAATGAAAGCTCACTTGAACTGAAGATAGCTGAATAAGAAAGGAAACCAGGCCATTAAAGCAGTTCCAACCGTAAGGTTAAAACGATACAGTGAATGAGCGCTGAATCGAAACTGTCAACGTTGGTATTAGCTGCCAGTCAGCTGGGTCAAGTTCACGTGCTGGATTATTTTCGGGCTTGTAATCGAAAGACAGAAGAGAGAGCCAAACCCACCAAAGGCAAGGTCATATCACTTGTATAGTAAATCAGTGCATTTTTTGATGCCATGGCTGTTTCCTTCAAGTATCTTATGTCTAAACTTGAACACACAGACGAGTGTTTTCACACCATTTTGAAAGTTAGGACTTTAATTAAAATCACCCTGCATACATATCTGTTAAATTCTCTACGCAGTTTAAGCAAAATTAACAGAATAACTTTTATGATGCCAGCCGCCCTTCTCGCAGTATTCAGTTCACTTAAACTATTGTGTCGATTTAAGCAGTTTTACAGGTCGCACTGTGGTTTCACACTGGGCCTTCATATTTTCTTTTATCTCTATTGTAACAAATGAATCATTTCTTTTATATGCTTATGAAAGTTATTAAGAAAATTTGTGTAGCATTTAAAAGATAGAACATTTTCATCTATAAGAGTGGTATTATAACTAATAATTAATTTTTTTGTTGGTTATGATCGTAATAACAAGTGATATAACGTATTTTCACAGCTTGTAAGTACTGGTTATCGCAAATCATTCCTACTACAGTATTGTTACTCATACTTGTTACTTTGAGGCCAGGCAGTCAATATCGAAATGGAAAATGATCTGAGAACAACTGCCATTTACAGATACAGCGAGTTAGATGCTTTGTTGTTGGACTTGCATGAGAAGAGAAGAAGCAGTGTCATCGTGCCATGGGCTGAGGGTGCCTGGAGAAGGAGCAGCTCATCGCCTCTGCGAATAAGCCGATGGTGACAGACTGATAATATCCAAGATCTTTTACACCCTTAGGCAGTTTTTTTATGCCGATAATCTGCCCAGCAGCTGCGACACCATTGGTCTCAGTAATTTTTGTGCTTTTATAACATATAAATCTCTGTTTTTACTTGTTAACACATATTGGTATCTTATCTGCCTTATCAAGAAGCATTTCAATATTGAGCAGAAAAATATTAAGCCACGGATTCATTATTTAAGCCGATTCTTGCTGGTACTACGGGAGTAGAAAATAGCAATTATATACAATATGTAGCAGTTATATATTGCTAGAAACGAGTTGATGATGTAATATCAGTGTTTGGCTGCAGTGGCACATTTGTGAGGTTGCCTGATCTTGTTAATGAATGTGCTAGATGCAATTAATTTTCGGGCTGGATGGCTGAGTGATACACGTGCCAGGATGCAGCATACCAGAGCAGTGTGCTTCTTATACATACACATGAACACATCAGTCGTAACAGTAGCACACACGTAACGCAAGAATATTTTCTAATCAACGAAGTTAAGGGAGCCATAGCAATGGTGCATTGCGGAACTTGTTTTAATGTGTGGTTGTCAGGAGATTTGAGAGGAGGTCTGCTGCACTTCATCATCAAAACCATCAACAGAATGATATCAACATTTAGGTTATTGATGGAAATTGAAGAATCAATAATAGAGGTTGATAGTGAGAGCACATTGAGTTGAGGTCCATTGGGTCGGCTTTGGGCTCTTTGGTCGATGGCCAGGATATTATGTTGAGAGTGTTTTGAATATGTGTTATTGTCAATCATAATCAGTTCAGAGGTCAAGCCTGGTGGTTATCGTTAATAGTGAAGATGTGAGTTTAATAATGTGTGAGTGGTTTGCAGCATTTGCTTTATTAATTGTGTTATGCTTCAACAGAGATGTGGTTATAATTGAATAAAAGAGATTTATTCAGAGAATGGCAACAGATAATGCAGTTTAGACGTTGATTTTGGCGATGAAGATAGATGGGTTTCAACAATGAATCATTTGAACTATGCATTGCTTCTGATTAAACCGCCAGAATGGGCCAGCAGACACAACAAGGAAGTGATACGTAACATGACAACGCACTGAACTTAGTGAATAAAGTGAAAATAACTTTAAACTGTCATCTAATAAACCTTTTAATTATTACCTTGGCTTACTCTACGTTCACAACTATAAGAGTTTTTTTCGTGAGCAGCCAAAGTTTTATTTTTATTTATTATTTCCAGTTTTTCATGTTTCATTGTAAGAATTAAAATAAGTATATTAAATGTTTCGAAAACAGCACATAAAATTATATTTTTGGTATTAAAACTTCATTAATCTTATTTATTATAGGTCAATTTATATTGACGCAAGTCAATTTTATACAACAATGACTAATGAATTTTTGCGGTTATTAATTGGTTTAGAGTACGTGAGCTGATTAATGACAGTGAGCTCATTAAACTGACAAAACAGCAAAATTCTACTTGAAGAGAAAGATTTAAACATTAACAAAATCTTTGCAACTTGATTTAACTTGAACACATATTTCATATGTTTGCTGTTGCAGTAAACTGCATCACGTCCCTTTACGGAAGCATTAAGATAACTTGTATTTTCCACGAATACTAAGAACAGAATAAATAAAACTATCGAGGTAGAAGAAAGAAAGATTTATTTCAGAAACGCATAGCAACACCTGCTCTTCTTACGTTACGTGATTGTATTTTAGGCAGGCGTTAAATCCTAAAATCCAAGGGCACAATATCTAAATGAAACTTATTGATCTTCATCAGACAATGACTTCAGTTTCATTATGACTGAAACGAATTAGTATCATTTCCATAAAAGCTGTTGCTAATGCTGCTCACACAACATATATCCTGTTTCTCAATGGTAGAAATTTGTTGTAAAAATGCTATTCGGTTGTTTCCGTATCATGTAATTATTAAACAATTTCTGATCACGTATACCGTCCAGGCTTCTTTCATAATTGTCACGTTTAGCAGCAACTTTTATGGAAATGATACTAATTCGTTTCACATCAGTCATAATGAAACTGAAGTCATTGTCTGATGAAGATCAATAAGTTTCATTTAGATATTATTGCCCGCTTGATTTTTGCGGTTAACGCCTGCCTAAAATACAATCACGTAACGTAAGAAGAAACAGGTGTTGCTATGCACATTTCTAAAAATAAATCTTTCTTTTTCTTCTACCTCGATAGTTTTTATTTATTCTGATTTCTTAGTGATTATTTGGAAAGTACCAAAGTTATCTTAGATAAGCTTCCATGCTTAAAGGTTTATTGATTACGGTTGCATTCATTAATAACAGCAAACATAATATGAAATATGTGTTTAGGATTAAATCAAGTTGCAAGATTTTCAAATATCGTCAAGTTAATGTTTAAATCTTTTCTCTTCAAAAATAAATTTTTTGCTGTTTTTTTTTTTTTGTCAGTTTTGTAGATACTGCTGTCATTAATCAGTAACATTACTCTAAATAATTAATAACCGCAAAATTTAATTATTAGTCGGTATTTGTATAAAGTGGCTGCAATCTGTAATATAAATTGACCTACTATTAAATAAATAAGATTAATGAGTTTTATTACCAAAAAATATAATTTTTTTATGTGTGTTTTTGAAACATTTAAATACTTATTTTAATTCTTAATGAAACATGAAAAAAAACTGGAAATAATAAATAAAAATAAAACGTATACATGAAAAAAATATATAGTTTATTAGTCAGTAAAAAATTATAAACAAAATTAATAATTAAAAAGTTTATTAGATGTGGTTTAAAAAGTTAATTACTTTCACTTTATTCACTAAGTTCACTTTATTCACAGTACTTTTTCAGCGATGCCATAGTGCGTTGTCATGTTGCAATATCACTCGCTGTTGTCTGCTGTCCCATTCTGGCAGTTTGTCAAACAATGCATAGTTCAAATTGATTCATTGTTGTCTGCATCGATACCAATTAATATCTTCATCCTTCAAAGATCAACGTCCTCATTTCTTTTTGGTCTTCCTGAAAGCACTTTATCCTCAATGTTGAAATTGCCACTTCTGAATCATTTAAGCTGATCTTCACACGTAGTTTTTATAATACATGTTCGCTGAAGGCCGCCATACTTCAGCTGCATTTTTTAAATTAATGTACAAAAGCAAACCGCTCGCAAATACTGTTTATTTGGCATAAACTCCACATCTTCACTGTTAAAAAGAAATATTTTTAAGTTGCGATATGTGTTGGTATTATGACTGATTATTGTTGACAGATGTCTTATATATAACAAAAACACTCTTCCTAATATGAATGTCCCCAGCACTTGCCGTTATCGCCATCGATGTAAGAAACTCAAAAACTTTGTGGTGCACCTAATAGACATTACCTGCCAACTCAATTTATACTTCTCTACTATTATTTCTATTATTGTTTACTAATTTTTCATCAATAATTTTAAAGTAACGTATAACTGCTTTTTTTTTTTTCCTATTCTGGTAGGTTTTTGATGATTTAAGTTCGCCGTAGGCCGCCTCAAGCAAAAAACATGCTGCAGTTGCATTTTTTAAGTTAAAAAACAAAAGCAAAGTTCCCGCAAATGCTACTTATTTGCTATGAAATCCATAACTTCGTTGTTAGAAGAAATATTCTTGCGTTGCGATATGTGCTACTATTACGACTGATTATTGTTCACAAATGTCTTATGTATAAGAAAACACACCTTCTGTTATGTACGTCCACAACGCGTGCTATTATAGCCATCCATGTAAGAAACCCGAAAATTAGTTGCGCACCTAGTACACATTATTTAACAAATCAATTTATTTTCCTATATTATTTTTTCTATTATTATTTACTGATATTACATCATCAATAGTTTCAAACTAATATATAACTGCTATAATTAATATATAATTGCTAATTTTTCTACTCAGTAGTACTAGCAAGAGATCAGCTAAATAATGAAATCATTAACTTAATATTTTTCTACTCAATATTGAAATACTTCTTATTAAGATGAATAAGATTATAATATGTATTACAGCCATTAGAAACAAAGTTTATATATGTTATATAGCTTCCCTAAAGTTATATAGGATAATATATAGTGTCGCTAACTTGCTAGACAAGATTATCAGCATAAAAGTACCTAAGTTGGTAAAGATCTTGGATATTATCCAGAGTCTGTCACCATCGGCTATTAAGCAGAGGCGATGGGCTTTCTTTCTCCTTCTCCAGACGCCTCAATTTATTAACGATGACACGCCGAAAAACAATATCTTATCATGCCGTCCAACAAACAAAGCAATATTATGAGACCAGTCTAACTTTCGCTGCTAATATAATAAATAACAGTTGTTCTATGGATCCGATTTTATTTTCGATGATAATTTATTGAGCTTTTTATATATTATAAAGTAACAAGTATGAATGTGTATGCAGAAAATTAATTAGGAATGATTTGCGATAACTTCGAAATATATTTATATATTAATTACTTACAAATAATGAAAATACGTTATATCACTTGTTATTACGATCATAATTATTAAAAAAATTAATTATTAGTTAATAATACTATAATTTTTCGTGAAATTGTTTCTGTCTTTAAATGCTACACAAATTTTCTTGAAAACTAACTTTCATAAATAATATAAAAGAATGATTCGATTTGTTTATAATAGAGATAAAAATATGAAAAGGCAATTAATGAAACTAACATATTTACAGTGCGATTATAATAAAACTGCCTTTTTTTCGACACAATGAGTTTAAATTAGAACTGAATATACTTGAAGAAGGGGGAAACGGTATGGCATCATAAAAGTTATTCTTAATTAATTTTGCTTAAATAAAATAGAGAATTTCTTAGATAATAACAATACAGGGTGATTTTAATTAAAGTCCCTCTTTCAAAATGGTGTAAAAACACTCGTCACAATGTGTTCAAATTTGAACATAAGATACTTGAAGAAGGGGGAAACGGTATGGCATCAAAAAAATGCACTGATTTTCCCATACAAATTGATATGACCTTGCCTTGGATGGGTTTTCTACTAACAGTATCACAACTGCTGAATAACTTAGAAGTCATCTTTTCCGTTACAAAACCGAAATAATCAAGCACATTGAACTTGACTACAGCTTGTTTAATGTGCAACTAATACCAATACGTTGTAGTTTCGATTCAAAATATCACTGGCAGTTTGAATTCACTTTCTTAATGCCCTCACAGTGCGTTTTATTAATACAGTTTGGAACTTTTTTTTAATGGCCCACAGTTTCCTTCTTATTCAAGTATCTTCAGTTCAAATTTGAACTCATTGTGATGAGTGGTACTTTTTTTTTTACAGCATTTTGAAAGTGGGACTCTAATTATAATTACCCTGTATATTACATACCAATTCAATTTATACTTATTCTACTATTATTTCTATTATTATTTACTAATTACTTGGATAATTTAAAGTAATATATAACTATATTTCCCTAGTTATTAGTACTAGCAATAGATTAGCTGAATAATTGAGTCATCAATTTAATATCTCTCTACCCAATATTGAAATATGTCTTATTAAGATGAATAAGATTATAATATATATTACAACCATCAGAAACAAAGTTTATCTATGTTATACATTCCCCCAAAGTTATATAGAATAATATATAGTGTCACTAACTTACTAGACAAGACTATCAGCATAAAAGTGCCTAAGTTGGTAAAGATCTCGGATAATATCCAGAGTCTGTCACCATCGGCTATTAAGCAGAGGCGATGGACTTTCTTTCTCCTTCTCCAGACACCTCAATTTATTAACGATGACACGCCGACAAACAATGTCTTATCATGCCGTCCGACAAACAAAAGCAAATATTATGAGACCAGTCTAACTTTCGCTGCTAATATAATAAATAACAGTGGTTCTATGGATCCCATTTTATTTTCAATAGTATTCTACTGAGCTGTTACATGTTATAAAGTAGCAAGTGCGATGTGTATAGAGAAAATTAATTACGAATGATTGATGAATATTTCAAAGTATATTTATATACTAATTAATTACTTACAAATAATGAAAAATACCAATAATATAATAAAATAATTATATTTATTAGATAATTATTAATAATGTAATTGATTATTAATTATTAAATAATTATTATAAAGAGAAATTAACAACATAATTTTATCGCTAAATTATTTTTGTCTTTAAATTCTGCACAAATATTCCTAAAAATTAGCTTTATTAAATACAATAAAAAATAATATTGATTTTTTAAACTAGTAGATAAAAATGTGAAAAGGCAATTAAAGAAACTAACAAATAATATAAAGGGTGATTTTAATTAAAGTAATACTTTCATAATGCTGTAAAAAAAAAAAAAAAAAAAAATCAATCGTCACAATGAGTTCAAATTTGAACTGAAGATACTTGAAGAAGATGAAAACGGTATGGCATAAAAAAAGTTCCAAAAAGTTTCACTAATATTTCCAATCTAATTTGGTATGACCTGCCATGATGGATGAGCTTTCTATTAACAGTGTCAGAACTGTTGAATGACTTGGAAGTCATTTTTCCGTTAAAAACCCGAGATAATTAAGCACATTGCCAAATACGTTGTAATTTCGATTCAAAATATACTTGCAGCGTATTCACTTTCGTTATGCCGCTTACAGAGCCATCTATTAATACACTTTGGGACTTTTTATTAATACACTTTGGGACTTTTATTAATACCATACCGTTTCCCCTTCTACAAGTATCTCCATTTCAACTTTGAACTCATTTGACGAATGGTTCTTTTTTTTACAGTATTTTGAAAGTGGGACTTTAATTATAATCACCCCCTATATTTTACCTGTCAATTCAATTTATACTTTCTCTACGATTATGTCTATTATTAATTATTAATTACTCCATCAATAATTTTAAAGTAATATAGAACTAATTTCCCTACTCAGTAGTAATAACAATTGATTAGCTAAATAATAGAAGTCTTTAGCTTAATATTTCTCTACCCAATATTGAAATATTTCTTATTAAGATTAATAAGATTATAATACATATTACAAGCATTAGAAACATTGTTAATTTATGTTATATATTCTCCCAAAAGTTATATAGGATTATATATAGTGTTACTAACTTACTAGACAAGATTATCAGCATAAAAGTTCATAAGTTGGTAAAGATCTTGGAAATTATCCAGAGTCTGTCACCATCGGCTATTGAGCAGAGGCGATATACTTTCTTTGTCCTGCTCCAGACACCTCAATTTATTAACGATGACACGCCGACAAACAGTGTCTTATCATACCGTCCAACAAACAAAGCAAATATTATGAGACCGGTCTATCTTTCGCTGTTAATATAATAAATAACAGTTGTTCTATGGATCCGATTTTATTTTCGATAACATTATACTGAGCTGTTACATGTTATAAAAGTAACAAGTATGATGTGTATAGAGAAAATTAATTATGAATAATTGATGAAGATTTCGAAGTATATTTATATATAAAAATACTTACAAATAATGAAAAATACCGTTATATTATTTGTTATTACGAACATAATTATGAAAAACATTAATTATTAGTTAATAATAACAGAATTTTATTGGAATATTGTTTTTGTGTTTAAATGCTGGCCAAGTTTTCATAAAAATTAACTTTCGTGAGTACTATAAACGAGTGATATTCGATTTGCAACATATAATGTGACAAATACACAGTGTAATTGTAATTAAAGTCCCATTTTCAAATTGCTGTAAAAAAAAAAAAGAACCACTCGTCACAAAAAGTTCAAATTTGAACTGAAGATACTTGAAGAAAGGGATAACGGTATGGCATCAAAAAGAGTTCCAAAAATAGTTCCATCGATTTTTCCCATCCAATTTCGTATGACCAGGGCGTAGTGGATGGGCTTTCCAGTAACAGTGTTACAACTATTGAATAATTTGGATCTCATTTTTTTCCGTCAAAAACTAAAAAGTATCCAGAACATTGAACAGTACAGTTGGTTTAATGTGCAACTCATGCCAAATATGTTCTAATTTCGATTCAAAATATCACTGGCAGCAGAATTCACTTTCTTTATGCCGCTTACAGCGCCATCTGGTAATACACTTTGGAACTTTTTATGTCGGACTGTTTCCCCTTTCTTCAAGAATCTTCACTTCAAATTTGAGCTCATTGTGACGAGTGGTTCTTTTCTTTACAGGATTTTTGAAAGTGGGGCTTTAATTATAATCACTATATATATTACCTGCCAATTCAATTAATACTTTCTCTACAATTATATCTATTATTATTTACAAGTTATATCAATAATATAAATTATATATAACTGTTTTTTCCTACTCAGTAGTACTAACAATTGATCACCTAAATAATGAAGCCATTAATTTAATATTTCTCTACACAATATTGAAATATTAAGATGAATAGATCATAATACATATTACAAACAACAGAAACATTGTTATTCCATGTAATATATTCTCCCAAAAGTTATATAGGAGAATATATATTGACGCGTACTGATTAGACAAGATTATCAGCATAAAAGTGCCCAAGTTGGTAAATATCTTGGATATTATCCATAGTCTGTCACCATCGGCTATTAAGCAGAGGCGATGGACTTTCTTTCTCCTTCTCCAGACACCTCAATTTATTAACGATGACACGCCGACAAACAATGTCTTATCATACCGTCCAACAAACAAAGCAAATATTATGAGACCAGTCTAACTTTCGCTGCTAATATAATATATAACAGTGGTTCTATGGATCCGATATTATTTTCGATAATAATATTTTACTAAATTAATACATGTCATGAAGTAACAAGTATTATGTCTATAGAGAAAATTAATTATGAATGATTGATTATTATTTCAGAGTATAATTGTACATTAACTACTTAAAATAATGAAAAATACCGTTATATTATATGTTATTGCGTTGTAATGCAATGGTTAAATACTTATATTATTAGATAATTATTAAAACAGAAAGTAACAACAGAATTTTATCGTGCAATTATTTTTGTCTTTAAAATCTGCCCAAATATTCCTAAAAATTAACTTTATTAAATACTATAAAGAGACTTTTGATTTTTTAAATGGTAGATAAAAATATGTAAAGACAATTAAATAAACTAATAAATATACAGGGTGATTGTAATTAAAGTCTCACTTTCAAAATGCTGTAAAAAAAGGAACCACTCATCACAATGAGTTCAAATTTGAACTGAAGATACTTGAAGAAGGGCGAAACGATGTGGCATCAAAAAGAGTTCCAAAAAATGTTCTACCGATTATTCCCATCTAATTTGGTATGATCTTGCCGTGGTGGATGGGGTTTCCACTTTGTAGCAATGTCACAACTGTTAAATGACTTGGAAGCAAATTGTTTGGTTAAAAAGCCGAAACAATCAAGAACATTGGACACTACAATTTATTTAATGTGCAACTCATACCAAATACGTTGTAATTTCGATTCAGAATATCACTGCAGCCGAATTAACTTTCTTTATGCCACATACTGAGCCATCTATTAATATGGTTTTGGAAATCCTTTTGGTGCTGCACCGTTTCTCTCTTCTTTTAAGTATCTTCAGTTCAAATTTCATCATGAATTCATGAACTCATTGTGACATGTGTTTCTTTTTCTACACCATTTTGAAAGCGCGACTTTAATTATAATGACCCTGAATATTAAAATTAAATAAGAAAAAATGCGATCCATTAAAAATGATATGAATGATAATAATATAGAATAAACAAGTAATATAAAAAAATGTTAAGACATTTCCTAGTTTTTTTTTTTTTTCACTATATTGCAAAAAGTCCTTTATAAGTAGAGTTTAAATTACATCTTGCACCATCTGTTGGTAGATATATGCAATTTAAATCTAAAAAAATATAATTAATTAATTAAATTTTATTAATGAATTAATATTTAAAGAAACTGTATTAACATCAAGTATCATCCATTACAAGTTCAAAAATGTATTTGAACTTGAGTGGAGGAATAAAAAGTATTTTATTAACGATTAAAAATTTGAACAAGATATATTGAGTGTGTCATGTGGAAGTGTGTGAACTAATGTGAAGAGTAACTAAATGTGAGAACTAATAGTAGGAATTAAAAAATCAAATCTTAAATTATTTTAAAAAAGGATTATAAGTATTGAAAGATATTTTACAGTCAATATATCTCATAGAGCCCTACACAACATACATATTCAAGTTCACATACAGCAAAACCTCACGTAATATGTATAATATTAACTCAAAAATTAAATTCACCTTACAAAATTCGAAGAATGAAATTTTATTCGAAATGAAAAAAATATTAAAAGATTTAACATCTACATTAACTTCGTTCAATAAAAAATTACATCTACCAGATAACATTTTGGAATTTAATTTTCTTTGTCCTTACAGAAGTAAGTAAAAAAAAAAAAATTCTTTTACTCGTCACGTCAACCTTAATGAACTTCGATGACGTCATGTGGGCACGTGATGTAATTATATCCAATCAGAAGGCGGAAAGGACTGGGACAATTCTGTAGAACATTAAATCACATCTATGTTTTATTGAAACTGATAAATACTTGAAAAATGTACAAAACAAAGCAAAATGCAATTGCAAAAAAAAAAAAAAATGAAATTCGAAAATTATTTTTCCTTTATTAAATTTGCCATTATTTTGAGTTACCGCTTTTAATCATAAAAAAAACCTTAAGAGATAAGAAATGTTGGTTTTCTTAAATCATAGTTAAAACTAAAGTTTTAATAATAAAATTTAATAAAGTTATTATTCTCTCTTCTTACAAACATTTTGTAGAAAGTAAAGTTATTTGCAAATTTTGTTTTAATATTCATAGAGTGTACTGTCAAATATTTATTTAGTAATTATTTATTTTCAATAGTATCAGAACATTCAATAGACAGTATTGTAAAAAAAAAAAAAAAAATAGAATATCAAACAACATTGCCATATGAATAGAAAATCATGCAAAGATCAAAAATAGTTCACATTTAAAAATGTCCGAAACCCCAAAATTTTACAATGGAGTTATCTTTCATTAGTAATAAAATTTTCAGCATTTACAACAATTTACAATATTCAACATTTATTAATGTGTCGCTACAAATGAATGATTAACAAATGAAAATAATTATAATAATTCAATTCAGAATAATATTTTATTTTATTCATGTTTATTTTTATTTTTTATGCTCTTAGAAGAAATAACACACAAATATTAAAAATGTTCTTCCATTATATTACAAAATCTTCATAATATTTTACAATAAAAATCCTGAAGCATCTCACATTCTCTCTGTATTATATATATATATATATATGAATATTGAAAGTCCAGAATGCGATGGGCAATTTTGTCATCAATAATAGAAATAATAATTTGGGCAATTTCGTTTTTGTAATGATTTATCATCACTTTTTGTTAGATACAATGTCAAGCGATAGAAAAAAATCTAAATCAAAAGGCTTCAGCAGTATGGAATATTGAATAAATTGAAAATTGACATAAAAATTAAATAATATTATTTAAGAGTGACAACTCTCTCTTTTTAATGGTAAGTAATTTGGATTAAATGATTGAACGATAAATAATTTGGCATAAAATGTATCCCTTAAAAATATAAATAAAATATTATATATCCGTGCATATAAATATTTCAGTACTGAAGATTTTCATTCAATTGGCAAATCACTCTATGGAGCTTCAACTGCCATGAATGATGTCATGGCCGAGGAGTGACGTAATTAAATTCCCCACCCCCTTGTCGTAAAGGACCCATTCCTGCGGCCGTAATTATAGAGTCGGAGAGATGTAATGACCACTACACACTTTTACGAGCTTTTTGCATGACGTAGTGCATTAAATATCTAGTAATGATTCAGACAATAATACTTAAACCCTACATGTAATGTTTGGGATTCTACTAGTATATATCTTGTGCGTACCCATCATATAATACTTCAAAATCGATTCGAAATTTGTGTGGTGATATGATTATTATTTTTTGTAAAGCTGAAATATTCGAAATTGTGTCGATTGCATATGATGGAAAAATATATGTAATATAACTTGTTGTTATAAATTTTCCATATATTTTTGAAAAAAAAACAATGTCAACGTTCTTCGAACGAATTTTGATTTTTTTTTTTGGTTTTTGGTTCTTAGCACTTTTAATTTACGTTCATTTCTAATGTATAATTGCCTTATTTAAAAAATTGCGTATTAGTAAAAAAAGCCATAAATAATAAAACAAAAATAAACAAAATAAATACAATTCAAAACAAAACTTTTTGAGTTAAACTCACAAAAAATAAATAAATAAAATCAAACAAAAGGGCCTATTTCGTATGAAATTTACATAACACAAGTGAACAGGAAGCAAAATATTTATAAAAGCATCTAAATTTTTAAAACAAAGGAATTGAAATTCTCACAAGTATTTTACTATGTGTAAATATGCTCTTTTATCAGGGCTGAAAGGATAATTCAAATATAAATATAATTTCATAATGCAACAATAATAGATCCCCCCAGGAGAGACAAAAATAATGATTAAGCTTGCTAATGTCCGGAACTCTAAATTTCTCAAATCATAAAACAGATTTTAGACTTTATATCATATCACTCAGTTTTAGAATTAATATCATAGCATCCAGATTCAATTTTAGACTTAATATCACTAGCATATCAATCAGATTCAATTTTAGACTTAATATTACTAGCATATCAACCAGATTCAATTTTAGGCTGAATACCACTAACATATTAACCAGATTATTACGTGTAAATATTCTCTTTTAATTAGGTTAAAAGGAAAATTCAAATATTACAAATTCATGTTAACACAAACAATAGATCCCTTGGAAAAGACAAAAAAAAAAATTTATTTATCTTGCTAATATCCAGAACATTTCTAAAACAAAGTTAATTCTAAGAATAAACTTTGTTTTATGAATCATATATCATAAACAAATCAGTTATTCTTAGTCAACCAGATTCACTAATATCATTGGCATATCAACCAGTTTCAATTTTAGATTTAATATCATCTAGCATATCAACCAAATTCGATATTAGATATGCGTTTAATAATCACAAGCAATATGTCAATGTTTAATAACCATAGTAATTAGTATATTATGAACACCATAATCAATATTTGCAGCAACTCAAAAATTGAATAGTAAATTTCAATGCAGCATTAGCTTAAATAATATTTTTTTTTTACTATGTCATCAATAAAAAATTAAATGTATAATAAAAAAATGACTTAAAATTCTGGTATTCAATTAATTATTTTGAATTAATTATTTGAATAGGGAAGTGTCATCAACGCAGAAACCATATAGAAACCAAAATAATTCATGATTTTATTTAAAGTTTTTGTAATACCAATAGTAATTACAGTATAATAAAATTTGTACACCAAGAGTTCTGTCAGTATTCCAGTATATCAATTTGTTAGATAGTTTATTTATTTGAGTCAACAGGTACAAGTGTATATTTTCCCGGTATGCTTTTGAAGGAGCCGTTCCACCATTAAACTTGTTGCAGGAAAATATCATGTTCACATATGGTTATAATACTGTAACAAATGAAACATTTTTTCATTTCTGGTCAGTCTAAGAAATTAATACACAAAAGGTATTTCAAATTGGTTACAATTTCAGAAAATCTTCATTTTTTTCCTTTTTTTTGCTGCCAAAAAGGGATTATTAATCAATTTCTGAAATTTCTTAGAACTGTTAGATTCATAAAGCATTTTCTTTTATTTTGCTAACTCAAAAAGGGAGTTATGCATTGCATTACAATTTTCATAAATGTCATTTCATAGATTGCCATGTCTGTCATAGACTATCATTTCATAAAAGTAATTTCATAGACTATCATTTCTGTCATATACTATCATTAAAATCATTTCATAGATTATCATTTCATAGAAAGTCATTTCTGTCATAGATCATTTCATATTTCTGTCATAGATCATTTCATAATCATTTTATAAAAGTCATTTCATAGACTGTAATTTTTTATCACAGACTATCATTTCATAGGTAATTTTTATCATAGACTATCATTTCATAGGTAATTTTTTTTATCATAGCCTATCATTTCATAGGTAATTTTTATCATAGACTATCATTTCATAGGTAATTTTTTATCATAGACTATCATTTCATAGGTAATTTTTTATCATAGACTATCATTTCATAGGTAATTTTTTTATCATAGACTATCATTTCATAGGTAATTTTTTTATCATAGACTATAATTTCATAGGTAATTTTTTATCCTAGACTATCATTTCATAGGTAATTTTATCATAGACTATCATTTCATAGGTAATTTTTATCATAGACAATCATTTCATAGGTAATTTTTATCATAGACTATCATTTTATAAATGTCATTTCATAGACTATCATTTCATAAAAGTCCTTTTTGTCATAGTCTATCATTTAATAAATGTCATTTCATGACATTTTCATAAATGTTATCTTAAACTATTACTCTTAAACAATTTCAAATAACAGTTTGAAAATATCTAACTATTTATTTCGAAAAAAATCATAAAATGTTTTCAAATATTTCCTGAAAAATAATTTTTTTTTTATAAAATAAAAATATATATATATTGCAGCATATAATAATATAATACTTATAATAATAATTAAGATGCGAGTATATCGGAAGTTTGTGACTAATTATTTTGAGGTCTTCATTAGCGAAAAGCCTTTCTAATTAAAATAAAAACATAATTAACAATTTTCTTTTCAAAAAAAATTATTTGCCTGTCTTATAAAGAGATCTTAATTGGTGCTAATAAATAAAGCAATCAACTTGATTAGATATGCGAGGCTATGTAATCAATCTTCCTAATTTTATAAGCTTAATCACAATATTAAGTTAGCTTAAACAATATTCTTTTTGTTGTTTTATGCTGTCATCGATAAAAAAATAAAGTTGAAACAAAAAACTTCTTCAAACATTCTGGGTATCCAATGAAATAGTTTGACATTTTTAAGCATGGGAAGTCTCATCAAAGAATACAGAAAACCAAAATTCTTTAAGATTTATTTATTAATGGTGTAATACTGAATTCTTCTTAAATATTCATGCTTGACATTTCAGGGCATTATTTATATCACATGAATTTACTGGTGGCTGCGTTTCTTCAATGAAGTTTGAATGCATTTTTTTGTCATATTTTTTCGTCATCTTTTTTTTTTCTCATCAAAAGAGCTGTTCTTTTTTTTTTTTTCTTTTGAAGTCTTTCTTTCACTTCTTTAAAGAATAATTTCGGGCGCCTGTCAACTTGATGCCCTTTCCCGAAGCAAAAAAATCTTCTTCAACAAGAGTTTTGTGGTGCAAGTTTAAATAGAAACTTAAGCCAGTTTTAAAGAAATTATTTTTTTGTGTGTGTGAATATTTTAAGAAAAAAAAAAAAATTTTCCTGAATAGTCTGAAGTTGAAACCCATATCAAAGTTTAATTTTCCATAAAAATTATTTCAGTTTATCATTTCTCTATGTGTGTGTGGATTTATTCGTAATAAAAACTATTCAATGGGGATTTTCCTTCAAATGAATTCTTTTTAAGCATCTGTTGCTGTCTCCATTAAGATTGATATAAAAAGAAACTACTTATGTGTCAAAAATTGTTTTTTGGGCGCATTTAACCTTTTCAAAGACAAAGGTTTGAAACAAAGAAAAATAATTGAATTTTTTTATTACATTTAATTCATTTTGTGGAGCTTTTATAATTCCAGAAGAATTTAGAGAAACCAAGTTGTTCAACAAATAATGTACATAAACAAAAAACTTTATGTCTTGAATATTTGTATGATATTTTGTTGTAAAGTATTCTTTTACAGATGTTCATTTTAATGTGTATTGTTTAATTAAAAATATCTAATATTACATATATATCGGAAGAGTTTACAATTTAAATTTAGTTAATTTTTTTATTAAAACAACAGCCCCATGGTGGTCATGACAGTCAGCCTGTTTGCAGATTTCGATATAATAAATGCTTTTCTTTTTTATTGTGTAGGATTGTAAACCCTACTCCCAACAGTCATATGAGATATGGGGGGAGGAGGGCTTCATGGCCAAGTGGCTAGTGCTCTGGCACCCGGTATCACAAGTTTCGGGTTCGACTTCCGGTGGAGTCATGGATTGCAGTGGTTTGTAGAGGTTTTGTAGTGGTTCAGAATCCACTTCAAACTGTAGATCCCTGTCTCATATGATGGTAGAGCATCACAGAGCCCAGTCAGATTTCTCTCACTCATCATTCCCACACTGTAAAGGAGCAACTCAGCTCTAAGCATAGTGGCGAGGTGTAGTAGTAGTCATTTGAGACAGAGACCTATGGTTTAAAGGCAATTCCATTCCACTAACATCAATGCCTCTACGGGACTGGAACCTGAAACATATGCCACCCAGCGCCAGATCGCTAGTCACTCATTTAAACAATATATAATTTTTGTTGTTTTATTCTGTCTTCGATAAAAAAATAAAGTTGAAACAAAAAACCTTCGTCAAGCATTCTGGGTATCCAATGAAATAGTTTGACATTTTTTAAGCATGGGAAGTCTCATCAAAGAACATAGAAAACCAAAATTCTTCAAGATTTATTTATTAATGGTGCAATACTGAATTCTTCTTAAATATTCATGCTTGACATTTCAGGGCATTATTTATATCACATGAATTTACTGGTGGCTGCGTCCCTTCAATGAAGTTTGAATGAATTTTTTTTTGTCATATTTTTTCGTCATCTTTTTTTTTTCTCATCAAAAGAGCTGTTTTTTTTTTCTTTTGAAGTCTTTCTTTCACTTCTTTAAAGAATAATTTCGGGCGCCTGTCAACTTGATGCCCTTTCTCGAAGCAAAATCTTCTTCAACAAGAGTTTTGTGGTGCAAGTTTAAATAGAAACTTAAGCCAGTTTTAAAGAAATTATTTTTTTGTGTGTGTGAATATTTTAAGAAAAAAAAAATTTTCCTGAATAGTCTGAAGTTGAAACCCATATCAAAGTTTAATTTTCCATAAAAATTATTTCAGTTTATCATTTCTCTATGTGTGTGTGGATTTATTCGTAATAAAAAAAACTATTCAATGGGGATTTTCCTTCAAATGAATTCTTTTTAAGCATCTGTTGCTGTCTCCATTAAGATTGATATAAAAGAAACTACTTATGTGTCAAAAATTGTTTTTTTTTTTTTGTATGCATTTAACCTTTTAAAAGACAAAATTTTGAAACAAAGAAAAATAATTGAATTTTTTTATTACATTTAATTTATTTTGGAGCTTTTATAATTCCAGAAGAATTTAAAGAAACCAAGTTGTTCAACAAATAATGTACATAAACAAAAACTTTATGTCTTGAATATTTGTAAGATATTTTGTTGTAAAGTATTCTTTTACAGATGTTCATTTTAATGTGTATTGTTTAATTAAAAATATCTAATATTACATATATATCGGAAGAGTTTACAATTTAAATTTAGTTAATTTTTTTTTTATTGAAACAACAGCCCCATGGTGGTCATGACAGTCTGCCTGTTTGCAGATTTCGAGATAATAGATGCTTTTCTTTTTACTGTGTAGGATTGCAAACCCTACTCCCAACAGTCATATAAGATATGGGGAGGAGGGCTTCATGGCCGAGTGGCTAGTGCTCTGGCACCCGGTATCACAAGTTTCGGGTTCGACTTCCGGTAGAGTCATGGATTGTAGTGGTTTGTAGAGGTTTTGTAGTGGTTCAGAATTCACTTCAAACTGTAGATCCCTGTCTCATATGATGGTAGAGCATCACAGAGCCCAGTCAGATTTCTCTCACTCATCATTCCCACACTGTAAAGGGGCAACTCAGCTCTAAGCACAGTGGCGAGGTGTAGTAGCAGTCATTTGAGACAGAGACCTATGGTTTAAGGCAATTCCATTCCACTAACATCAATGCCTCTACGGGACTGGAACCTGAAACATATGCCACCCAGCGCCAGATCGCTAGTCACTCATTTAAACAATATATAATTTTTGTTGTTTTATTCTGTCTTCGATAAAAAAAAAAAGTTGGAAACAAAAAACTTCGTCAAGCATTCTGGGTATCCAATGAAATAGTTTGACATTTTTTTAAGCATGGAAGTCTCATCAAAGAACATAGAAAACCAAAATTCTTCAAGATTTATTTATTAATGGTGTAATACTGAATTCTTGTTAAATATTCATGCTTGACATTTCAGGGCATTATTTATATCACATGAATTTACTGGTGGCTGCGTCTCTTCAATGAAGTTTGAATGAAATTTTTGTCATATTTTTTTCGTCATGCGTTTTTTTTTTTTTTCTCATCAAAAGGGCTGTTTTTTTTTTTTTTCTTTTGAAGTCTTTCTTTCACTTCTTTAAAGAATAATTTCGGGCGCCTGTCAACTTGATGCCCTTTCCTGAAGCAAAATCTTCTTCAACAAGAGTTTTGTGGTGCAAGTTTAAATAGAAACTTAAGCCAGTTTTAAAGGAATTATTTTTTTTGTGTGTGTGAGAATATTTTAAGAAAATAAAAATGTTCCTGAATAGTCTGAAGTTGAAACCCATATCAAAGTTTAATTTTTCATAAATATTATTTCAGTTTATCATTTCTCTATGTGTGTGTGGATTTATTTGTAATAAAAACTGTTCAGTGGTGATTTTCCTTCAAATGAATTCTTTTAAGCATCTGTTGCTGTCTACATTAAGATTGATATAAAAAAAAATATTTATTTATTAAAAACTGTTCTTTTTTGTGTACATTTAACCTTTTCACAGACGAAGTTTGAAGCAAAGAAAAATAATTTAATTTTTTTATACATTTAATTTATTTTACGCAGCTTTTATATTCCAAAAGAATTTAGAGAAAAAAAAAAATGAATGTACTTTAACAAAAACATGTATGTCTTAAATATTTGTAAGATATTTTGTAGTAAAGTATTCTTTTTACAGATTTTCATTTTGATTCATATTGTTTAATTAAAATTACCTGATAGCATATACATATATCTGAAGTGTTTACAATTTAAATTAATATTTAATTTTTTTTATTGAAGCTAAAGCCCCATTGGGGTCATTGCAGTCTGCCTAGTTGTACATTTCGAGATAACAGATGCTTTTCATTTCACTGTGTAGTGTTGTCAGCCCTACGAAAATAGCTATATTAGACAGGATCCTACGATTTAAAGTGGATTCGAACCACTACAACCATCCATGGCACCGGCGGAACTTATACCCAAAACTTGTGGCACCCAGCGCGCGTCACTCGCCCATCAGACCCCCTCATAGTTTATATAATATATATTTATTTTATTTAGTAGTTATAAATGCATTATTTATTATATTTATATAGTTATAATTAGCTATAATTAGAAAGATAAAATTAATTACAATATATAACTATTTCAGGAAACAATCTTTCTCGTTACGGTTGCAAATATTGCTTTCGCTACCAGAAATATTCCGTATTAATTTTTCTTCCTTATAAGCTTATATTTCATTATATTGATATTCTAAAATGCTAATTGTATTTTATGAATAATTTTTGCTTTTCATGAAATGAAATTAGGGTAATAAAAATGTACTTAATTTTAACAATTTAAAATTGCGGAATATTTTCGAAGCACGTATTTGAAATTTCTGTGAAATCTAAGCAAAGCAAAACACATAATAATTTGACTTTAAATGTTTATTGTTATTTTATGGTCATAAAACTTTATTAATTTCGATATTTGATATTTAGTACTTAAATTTTTTAAATATACTTTTAATTTGTATATGCTATTCATTTCTGTATAAAAATAATTAAATTAAATTAATTATTAAAAATTAAGTGATGAAATATAATCTGGGTTAGATTTAGAATTCTATTTTTACAATAATGTTTTAATTTATATGTAATCGATTAAATTTGACTTTTAAGAACAATTTTTATTCAAATTCAAGTAAAATAATTAAGAATTTTAAATCTGCCTTTAAATGTGTTAACTAGGTTTGCCTATATTTCGAATGTTCAGAATTTTTTAATATTATAAATATGATAGTAGAATTTACATTTAAATATAGGAGAAAACCTATTCTATTTTAAACTTCAAAACAGATGAATTTTTAACTAGAATTTAATAGAGTTGTTGTTGAATTCCACCGTTTCTAGATAGATAACCCTCAGATCGGTGTTTTGCCAACTGGTATTTATCCATTTATTTATCACTCATCGCTAAAAAGTTTATATTCAACAAAAAAGACTTCCTTTAAAAAAGAGGTTCTGCTGTCTGTAAAAGGTTTACATCCCTTTTTTCTGAGAACTACAGACATGATTATTTTAAATATTCCTAAATTGGACATATAAACTGGTTTAGATTCAGAATTCCTCATATTTTTACGATTCTATTTAAAATTATATATATATTCGATTAAATTTGACTCAAGTCAATTTTTATGCAATTTCATGTAAAATAATCTAAAAATTTCGATTATGTCTTTAAATATGTTAACAATCTCTGTCTTGCCTATATCTCTTGTTGTCTTGTCTCTGTCTGACAATTTAATTTAATTAATTTTTAACAATCTCCGTCGACACTTCAAATGTCAGAATTAATATTTATATATGATAATAGAAATTTACATTTCAATAAAGGAAAAACATTATCTTAATTTAAACTTCAAATAGATAATTTTTAATGACGAATGAGTAATGGGTGACTTAAGAATTTTGATTCGGTCTTTAAAAATGTTAATAATATCTGTTAATAATTCAAATATTAAAATTTCTTAATACTATAAATATTATCGTGGAAATTTACATCTCGATATAGGAGAAGCATAATCTTATTTTAAACTTCAAATGGGATAATTTTTAAAGCATATTTAATAGCGTTTTTGTTGAATTCCAATGTTTTAGAGAGATATCCTTCAGGACGCATGCGCCAACTCATATTTATCCATTTATTTATCACTCATCTCTAAAAAAGTTTTTAAAAATTATATTCAGAAAAAAAGGCTTTCTTTTCAAAAACAAATTTTGAGCTGTCTGTAAAAGACTTGCATCCCTTTTTTCAGAGAACTACGACGAGACTCTTTTAAGTATCCCTAAATTGGACATTCCTGACTTGCACCATTAGCGTAAAAGACTATGACGTTTTAGAAGCAAAACAAAAGACAGTCCTACGCACTGCACTCGAAGAGGCAAAAGCTAATGAGGCCTGGCTTGCCATCTCTCCTTAAAACTTACATTTGTCGTTATGCTAAAAAAAAATTCAGATAAGCTGAAAAAAAAAACCGGATGAAATCATTTGAAAACATGCAGGGTTGATACATTAAATTGATTGATTGCGAAAGTTCCCTTAAGTGCATTTGTGCTTTGATGCTACTACCCATCAATGAGTTTTATAATTTAACAGGAATTTCTCCACACCAAGCACGTATGCTGCTTGCGACAGCACAGTGGAAGTTTTTTTTTCCTGGAAAAAAATCGTGGAAATGGGGGGAAGATTCTTGAGTGGTTCAAGCCTGATACGCATATTGATCGAAATACCAATTTAAACATTGATTTCGTGAGCTTCTTTCCTTTTTTTTTTTTATGACATCCATACTTATGCAGTCTGTTCTTTTATCACAATCTTACTAAAATGCTCGTGCCTTTAAAGTGCTTTTTCCCATTTCGTTCTGTATTGAAGCACATGCTCTGAGCACCAATTGAATAAGCGAAATGATAATCTTACCGGAGGCACAAAATTAAATGGATTGTGTTTAGAAGAGGGTATCTAATTAAAATACACCAGTGATTATTTTAATTAGAATTGTTATATTTTTTTATAGTTCTTGAACAATAAGCATTGAGCTAACATTAAAGAGTTCTCTGATTAGTACCTTTTTTCCCCTACCATTTCAGATATTAAACTGAGCTTTCTTTGAACCTATAAATTAAGCAATTTTTTAAATTTGCAGGTTGTAGAATTAGTAGCATTTTCTTTCTTTTAACTTTTTTTTTCTAATGCAGCTGGCAATACTGAGATAACTATATTTATGACATAAGCACAGGGTGCAATCCTGTTACTCATTTAGCACAACCTAAGAGGTACATGTAGGTTCAAGATATGCTATGGACGAGAATAACACCCCACAAACCTCTACGATCATATTAGACCGAGACCTAATGTTTAAAGTGAATTCCGAACCACTACAAACATCTAATGCGTTGCCTGGACTTGAACTGGGAAAGTAAATTTATGAATTATATATATATATATTTAAAAGTCTGATACGCATATTGATCGAAATACTAATTTAAACATTGATTTCGTGAGCTTCTTTCCTTTTTTTTTTATGACATCCATACTTATGCAGTCTGTTCTTTTATCACAATCTTACTAAAATGCTCTTGCCTTTAAAAAGTATTTTTTCCCATTTCGTTCTGTATTGAAGCACATGCTCTGAGCACCAATTGAATAAGCGAAATGATAATCTTACCGGAGGCACAAAATTAAATGGATTGTGCTTAGAAGAGGGTATCTAATTAAAATACGCCAGTGGTTAATTTAATTAGGAATTGTTACCTTTTTCATAGTTCTTGAAGGTGAGCCAACATCGAGCTAACATTAAAGAATTCTCTGATTAGTAACTTTTTTTTTCTCTCCCATTTCAGGAATTAAACTGAGCTTTTTTTTTTTAACCTATAAATTATGCAATGTTTAAATTTGCAGGTTATATGATTATTAGCAATTCAAAATGTTGTTTTGATTTGTACTTAAGAGTACAAAGTGAGAAGAGTGTTTCGATTTGTTGTGAAACAACAAACTTAAGAGTAAATTTATGATTTTTTTTTTATATTTGGCTAAATACACTGCTAAATCAGTAAGATGTTTAAAGTAACAACTTTTACTTTATTGTTATTCCGTTATTCAACATACGTAAAAAATAATTATTTTTAAAAAGTAACAATATATTTCATAATATAAGACAAAACACTACCGTTATCGTAATAGGCAAGATGTAGGAATTCAAAAACCGATTTTGGTTTGCGATGCATTTTTTAAAATATTTCATTTGTATAATGAAATGTTTTAATTTTAAGGTATTAATAATTTAATTTAATTGTTTAATTATTTAAATGCATTAAATTTGCATAGATAATGATATTTATTTCATTTTAAAATATTAATTTCATCACTCATAGCAAATAGGATTACAGTATAAGTGCGATTCACTAAAATCATTTAATTTTATATTAACTTCAAACAACAATATATAGTTTAAATAAAATTACATTATTTTTCGTCATTCGTTTCCATTTGAGTTGCACTTATCTGAATTTTTAATGATAATAAATATAAATAATTTTTTTTTTATGGAATTAGAGTCTTAACGTTTTTTCATATCAGCAAATACAATGAAAAATATTTTAATATAGCATATATTTAAATTAAATATGTACAATATTTAATAGAATAAATATATTTTACATAGAATTTTAAAGGAATTTGAAGCTGTATAATATAATAGGGAGATAATAATTTTATGAAAAAAAAAAAAATAATATTATGATGCATTAAAATAAAGTGTCTTCTAGATTTATAAATCCTCTATTTCATTCAATAATATTTAAGCCCATTAAAAATTTTTAAATGTCATTTTCTTAAAATTTAATAATTTATTTCGATTTTCTCTACATCATACAATTTATAAAAATATAAAAATATTTTTTTTATTTAATTACTTTTACAAAAATAAAAAAAAAAAATTGGCTAAAAATGGATCATACTTTTATTCTAAATTTTGAATGATAATATTTATAAATAAATTGTTTTTATGGCATTAGTGTCTTAAATTTTCTCAATCAGCAAATACAATTAAAAATATTTTAAGATAGCACAATGTTAAAATTACAAATATAATGCTTAATTTATTAAATATATAATGCACAGATTTTGTAAATGCATTGAAAGCTATATAATACAACTAGGAGATAATATTTCAATGAAAGCACTAATAATATCATGATGCTTTAAAATATAGTATCTTTTAGATTAATAAATCATTTATTTCATTCTATAATATTTGAAGATACCAATTTATAAATAGCAGCTTCTTCTAATTTAATTATTATTATAATTTATTAAAAAAAAATTTTTTTTACATCATACAATTTATACTACTCTCTACACCATAAAAAGGCAGCTTCACGGAGCCAAGTCAGACTTTAACCCACGGGTGCTACATCACAACAGCAGCTGCCTTCCTCCCCCTTTCCCTCTATCCATGAGACCACATGGTTTCTTGGACTTGGTCTAGATATTTCTTCCCACCAAATGGGATATGAAACAACAACATAAAAACACAATATAAAAAAATGCATTGAATGCAATATTACTGTTACAAAAATATAAAAAGTTGGATAAAGATAGAAAACATTTTTATGAAATAATAAGTGCTTAATTATAAATTACAAATAAAAAAAGATATAAAATAAAAGAAAATAGCTTTTCCAACTCCCATCATGATTTAAATCCATCATCAGTTATTAATACACATTTAATATTTACGTGCCATTAAACAAGTGCGAAAGCACAATAAAAAAATAAGAGACACTTCAACTAAAACGAAAAAATGCAATTATCACCTCAGAAAATGATTTTCCTTTTCAAATAAAAAACATTTAATTTTCCTTGTCGGTAAATGTGGTGGCTTTCAAAATAAAGTGGTACAAAGCAAGGCGCCAAGAAAAAAAAAAGGAGGAAAAAAGACAACAAATAAACAAACACACTTTTAACAAAAAAAAAAAAAATAAATTTAACCAAGTAGTTCCTTCTGTAGTTCTAAGTTTTTTTTTTTTTTTTTTTTTTTGCATTCAAAAATAATACATTTCCATTGTTAAAATGAGAAATTATTTTCAGTTCAAAACCTCCTTGAAGCATTTCGAAGTTCTCACAATGGCTCTTCACAAGTTTTCAGTCCATTGCTGAATATTATTATCCTTTTGTCCTTCCATGCATGAGCAAAATTCATTTCAAATGAAGCGGTTAACAATGTGTCGATATCATTTCTCTTTCCTCAGCAATATTCCATTTAGGTAAATGTATTCTTGAAGATGCGTTTATGTTGTTTTTATTGGTTTGTTTCTCTCAGCAAAAAGGGAAACACAAATTTGATTAAATATTTTCATTTCACAGCTCTGCCTCTTGGTCCAAAATGTTTTTAATAACTGTTATTGGAAATTTCGACATGTAAATTGTTTTGTTCAAAATTGAATTATATTCTCAAAATATATAAGACGAAGATATTCTTAACGTTTTTACATGTTAGCAAACTTGTGCTTCTCCAATATATTTTAAGATAGCACAATTCTTAAATTTAATATATAATGTTTAGATTAAGTATATAAAACATTGTTTTTTAAAATATATTTGAAATTATATAATGCAATAAGGAGATAATAATTTTATGAAAAAAATAATGATATCGCGATGTATTAAAATAAACTATTTCCTAGATTTATAAATTCTTTGATTCATTCGATAATATTTAAGCCCATTAAAAGATTTCAATTTATAAATAGCATATTCTTCTAGTTCAAAAATTATTATAATTTATTTTCATTTTCGATACATCATATAAATTATATAACACAACATAAAAAATATTACTTTTACTAAAATAAAAAGAGTTGGATAATGATGGATCATATTTTTATAATGTAATAAGTGCTAAATTCTAAATTACAGTTTGGTGACATAAAAAATATTAAAAACAAAAAGAAAACAGATTTTCCAAACTCCCATCATAATTTAAATCCCCCCCCATCAATTATTAATACACATTTAATATTTACGTGCCGTTAACAAACAGTACGAAAACACAATAAAAAGCGAAAGAGACACTTCAACTAAAACGAAAAAAATGCAATTATCACCTCCAGAAAATGATTTCCCTTTTCAAATAAAAAACATTTAATTTTCCTTGTCGGTAAATGTGGTGGCTTTCAAAATTAAAGTGGTACAAAGCAAGGCGCCAAGAAAAAGAAAAAAGGAAAAAAAAAAAAAAAAAAAGGCAACAACAAACAAACACACTTTTACCAAAAAAAAATAAACTTAACCAAGTGGTTCCTTCTGTGATGTTTTTCTTTTTATTTTTTTTTTTTTTTTTTTTTTTTTGCATTCAAAAAATAATACATTTGCATTGTTAAATCGAGAAATTATTTTCAGTTCAAAACCTTCTTGAAACTCACAATGGCTCTTCACGAGTTTTCAGTCCATTGCTGAATATTATTATCCTTTGTCCTTCCATGCATGAGCAAAATTTATTTCAAATGAAGCGGTTAACAATGTCGATATCATTTCTCTTTCCTCAGCAATATTCCATTTAGGTAAATGTCTTCTTGAAGATGCGTTTATGTTGTTTTTATTCGTTTGCTTCTCTCAGCAAAAAAAAGGGAAACACAAATTTGATTAAATATTTTATTTCACAGCTGTGCCTCTTGGTCCAAAATGTTTTTAATAACTGTTATTGGAAAAGTCGACATGTAAATTGTTTTGTTCAAAATTGAATGTATATGCGCAAACAGATATATGTCAAAAGATGTACTTCACATAAATATGTGTTTCAATCGATATGATGAAGATATTAAAAGAATTTTTTTTTTTTTAAATTTGATAGAGTTATAAGACTTGGAAAGAAATACTTATTTTTAAAAATTGCTGACAATGTGTTAATAAAACTTTGTAGTATATTTTAATATTATTATTGTCTAAGAAAAAAATAATAAATGAAGCAGAAAAGCTAATCAGATAAATAAATACAAATAAAAGATAGCAATGTTACGAAAAATATAAAGAGATAAAGATTTTTTGAAAAAAATGATATCATGATGCATTAAATTAAAGTATTTTCTCAATTTATAAATCCTCTATTTCATTCTATAATATTTAAGCCTATTAAAAGATACCAATTTATAAATAACATATTCTTTTAGTTTAATTATTATTATATAATTTAAATATTGTTATAATTTAATTATTGTTAATATAGCTTCTCAAAGCTAAAAACAATTCGAGTTATCGATATAAATTGAAAAAAAATTATTTAATTGAATTATAGTATAATCAAATTAGATGGACATAATAGTAATAAATAAATAGTTAATTCTGCTGTCTTATTATATTGTAGCAATTTAATTTTTTTATTACTTTTTTTATTACCTATTTTATTTTTACCTTATCTATTTTTTAAAAAACATTGTAATAAAAAATTGACAGAGCTGCTGGAATTTAATAAACGACATAATATTTCGTTACATAACTCACTCAACAGTCGTTTAGTTTTCTTGAAAAGAATTTTAACGGAAATTTATTATAACATAAAAATATGTATGATATTTAAAAAACAAATCGAGTTGTATAAATTTTTTTTTATTTTAAAATTAACATTAACAATTATTTCTGATTGATTTACTTCAGAAAATTATGCATTAACAAGTAATATATAAAAATAAAACTTTTTTTACTATTTAAAATTATTTATTTGATTGAAAAAAAAATGTAATTGAACTTGAGTGGATGAATAAAAAAAAGTATTTTATTCATTGAAAATTTGAACATGATATATATAGGGAGAGTGTGAGCTAATAGAAGGAATTGAAAACTTCTAAAAGAGAGTTATGAATATGGGCAATACAGTCGAATTACTTGGAATTGACTTCCCTAAGACTTAAGATTAATAGTTATATCATGCAAAGAAAATTGCTGAACTTTCTTAAGACGATCATTAAAATGATCACTGAAATTTATCTCGTCTGTTACTTAAGGGTCGCGATTAAGTTACATGAAGTTTTAAATTTATATTTTTCTTAAGACCTGTTCATAGAATCATCGTCAACTCTTCAATATGTTTATTATGTATGTATTTGTAATTATTAAAAATATTTTTCTTCTAATATTTTTTATTTTTATTAAAAAAAGTTTCATTTTTCATCATTCTTTTAAAAGTAATACTCAGTATTACTTTTAAATTTTTCCAGCAAAGGGAAGAAAAATAAAATTTGCCTACAAGACACATTCGAAACAAAGTTACAATTTTTAAAGATTTGATTAACTTTATGAACATACTATTTTTGGAGAAATGATACCAAAAACCTGAAATATTTGCCAATATATACCTTATTCCACTTGAGATATAGCTCTGTACTTTCTTCGTCTTAATATATATCTTTAATAACAAAAAGACAAATTCATGCAATTAAACTTAATTTCAGAATCATTAGAATGAATGTCATATCATACATTCATTTAAGCAATCCCAATTGCATATTTTGATTCATACCTTTCACTTTTTACCGGCTTCAAGTAATTTAGAAAAAAATAAAATATAGATCAAATTTATTCCAACATAAAATACAATTGATGACAATTAGCCAAATATGCTACATTGCATAAAGTTCTAAATCAATACATAAAGATCTTGTTAATGAGTTCAGATATTTGCGAAAATATGGTTGTACATTGATGTTCAACATTTTTACCTCGTTTGACTTTTTAAATCCTAAATTAAAGAGCGACATTGACAAATATGAAATAAAGCGTTTTTGTCATACGACCTTTTTTTTCTTTCTAATGCAGCTGGCAAACACAGACAGCTTGGTCTTTGGATACCTTAAGACAAATGCTGCACAGACGTACTCACTTCGCATGACCCACGGGGAGCGTGTAACTTGAAGATAAGCCACGGACGCGGAGTAACAATGCCCCCGCAACGCTCTACGATCCTATTAGACCGGGACTACTTTTTAAAGTGGATTCGAACCACTACAAACAACCATGGCACCACCGGGACTCGAACCCGTAACCTGGGGTACCGAGCGCCAGAGCGCTAGCCACTCGGCCATTCAGGCCCCCATACGACCTTTTGATAAGTAATACTTTTAAATTTTTATTCCTTTGACCTATAAATATGTTAACCTTGACTTAGAAAATCATAACTAGTGTGGCATATGCGCACTAGCTACACAAATGCATAACATGTTATTTCTAGCTTTCATGAAAGAAATTTTCAATTAAATAACGTAGATTCTAGTTGCGAATTATTTTTTCAATGACTCATGGTACTGTCATCACTATAATCAAAAAATAACACAGCTGCTTGAATTTAGTAAAGGGTATAATATTTCATTAGATAACTCACACAATTGTTGTTTAATTCTCTTGAAGAGAACTTTATGGAAATGTATTATAATTTTTCATACTTTAAAAAAATATATCTAGTTTTTCAAAGGTACCAACAAATCGAATTATATATATATATATATAATATATAACACAACACATAAACTCAAATGCTGAAGATGAATTGACAAGAAATATATTAGAAACAGGACCATTTTGTACAACAGTATTGACTACAGGCAAATTGTATAATAAAGCCATCATGGCATTCTCAATACCAGAACTCTAAAGTACCACACATTTAAACCTATCAATAAAGGAAAAAAGGGAAGACATTGTTCAAGAACACAAGTGCGCATAGCTGCAGCCACGAAACTGTTAGACATTAGGTAAACGCAAATATCAAAGGTTGAAAAGCAAGTGCTGCATTAGCAGATAAAAAAAAACACAAAAATGTATACGTAATATACAAAAAACAAAGTGTGACACATGTTGTCCAGAAAATCCGTAAAACACAAAAAATTAATAAAATCCCAAAAAATATTAATAAAAGAAAATATGGACACAGAAAAATTAAGTACCTATATATATTATTCTTAAAGATAAAAGATAATTCTTTATTAAGCATGATGCTAGTTACTTAACACAATTTTTAAATTATATTAATAGAAAGCATTCATTTATTTCTTCAATTAAAATAAACCTTCATTTTTAAAATGCAATACGACCTTTTGAAAGGTATTATAGATAATATTTTATGAGATATCGGAAAAGATACATTTTTGAAACGCTCTCTCTCTTTTCAAAAATAAATGATTCATTCATTGTTTCAGAAAAGGACTTTAATTCGTACCGCAATTAATTAAAAGTTAGAATTGCTGAGTGAGCGAGACTCGTTTAGAAGCGTTTATTAAGAGCTTTCCGCCCAATCATTCAATTAAATAATTAAAGATTACCAAAGATGTAAGTTCTATTGTTCAAATTAAGAATTTCTGAAGGGGACACGTATTATATGCATTTGGGGCTTTCAAGAAAATGTATATTTAATTAAAGGATTATTGTTTCTAGTCTCAATAATACATTTTCCTAGCAGTGAGTTAATTATTTTCATCGTGTTCACTTTGAATACTAAAATTAGCTTAACATTTTATTCATTCCATGTATGCTAAGATTGCTCTAGTGTATGGTATTTGGAAGGAAATGTGTTATTTACTTATTCATTTGAACGGAAATGAAGCAATCATTATCAATTAACAGAATTCTTTATGTCTTCATGACATTGTCCTGTTAAGAATTACGTAATATTCCATTTAAAATTAATGGATATTTTAAAGTGTAGAATTTCTTTTTTTTTTTAATTCTGTACGACAATATATTTTACACAGGCTAAATATATGTGTATAAAAGTAAATTTTCCGTCATTTTTTCCAAATACAGGGTGATTACAGTCCCACTTTCAAAAATGTTGTAAAAAAAGAATCACTCTTCACAATAAGGTTAAATTTGAAATGAAGATACATGAAGAAGGAGGAAATGGTATGGTATCAAAAACAAAAGTTCCACCGATTTTTCACATCACATTTGGCGTGGAGGATGCGCATTCAACAAGTTTATTTAGCAAAAGTAAATTTGAATTCTTCAACGACAATATTCGTTTACTTTTTATACGATTATTTATATTTAATGAAGATGAGAGATTCAGTTTTTTATTGGAGGTTTATTCTATAGTCATTACTATCAAATATCATTGAAGATTTTAATAATCGTTAAAAATAATATTATTTCTATTATTATAGCACAGTATTATTATAGTATATTATTGTGTTAGTATATATAGTATATTATTATGTATTATGGTATTGCTGTTTGGACATTTTCGTGTTTTTGAAAAAAAAGTTCCACAAATTCAATGCAATTTCCTATGAAAAAGTGAATCCCTTGTGGTTTCGTGATTAGGTTTGGTTTGGTTTGTCGCTCTACGATCCTCTTGTGCACACTTTAGGCAAAACAGACAGGGACCTGCAGTTTAACGTGGATTCCGAACCACCAAAAACATCCCTGCCTCTGCCAGGATTCGAACCTGAAGCCTTCAGTATGTGGTTTCGTGAATCATGCCGTGGGATAATTGAAGTTTGCCGCAGATTAGGGAGTTAGATTCGACATAGACTTAAGAACTCTGAAAATATGCGATCTTAGAGTGAACTGCCCTTCCGGTTAAATTTTTAATTTTCTTTTTTATTAATAATAAATTATAATAATCCAGAATTCTGTATTTGTATATATATATATATATATATATATATATATATATAGTGCTTGTAAATAAACATTAAAATGTTAAAAAGAATAAAAATGAATGTGGGCTTTTTCTTGGAACCATTATACGTCTAATGTAGGCCGTGACATTACAGTGCTTATATTCTCTTCATTTTCAATTGAAGCACAAAAAGATAAAATTTTATGTGCGATTTTAAAAATTATTCCATTTTAATCTTTCACCTTGTATACTTCATCTTACCAGATAAATAATTAGATCCAAAGTAAAATATCAAAAGTGCTAAAATTTTTTATTATTAAGCTGTGGGATAAAAGTTTGGAAATGAATGTCATGTTCACAAAAACAGAATCTCAAAATTACGAAGCATTTTCAATATTTATTTGCTACTAAATACTATCAGAATAAAAATAATACTTTTTTCCTTGAAAGTAGTTATTGATTTTTAAACAAAAAAATGTGTCTGATGATGAAAAACTGATATTTGAGAGCAAATTATAAAAGTTTTACATTCTTCCCAAATAATATAATAAAAGGACTTTAACAATAAAGTCTTACACTACAAAAACTGCTGCGTTATTCGACCAGCCATTGAATCTCTGTGAAATAAACTACGTTTAACTATATTCGAAACTTCAACAATAGCTGTTTGATATATTTAGAAACAACTTGTTCTGAGTAAATTACTTGTCGAATATGTCTGAATAAATTTAGTTACCAACTATTTTTTCATTAACTTGAACAAAACAAGTTAAATTTAGGTCAAAAATAGAAATTTTGTTCGAAATGAGAAACCGACACTTGAAAAAAGGGGTGATGAATCCCAGCACAGTTTTTACTCAACTCAACTCCAAAAAAACAATAGATTCGCGGACCAAATCGATTAGTTGTCGTGTAGCGGGGACAAAAGCGGATGGTTTCTATTTCCTTCCCTCACTTCTTTCGCGCGTCGTTTGGGTGGATAATGGGGCTCTCCCCCTCAATCGAAAATACACCCATTTTTGAAACGCCCGGAAATGAGTCCTTACAATTACTTTTCTCAGGTGTGAATCGAATTTTTCGCCATCCAACCTTTCCTGTTCCTCAATAAAAACTTTGCCAGAATCGGTTGGGTACTTCGACGAGTTTGGATTTTCTTTTTTTCTTTTTCTTGGTTTCTTTCGTTTTCGTCCTTTCTTTTTTATTTTTCAAAGTTTTCCAAGAGAAAATTCGATGCGAAGTTAGAAAAGGAAAAGTCTTCTTTTGGTGAAAAGTTGAATTTTTCATTTTCGTGCGAATGAATTCAATTATTGATTTTTATTCATTAAGTATTCGGTTTTAATTTGCGTTATAAGGATTTTTTTTTTTACTTGACAATAATGAATCATTTCGGTTATTTTCAATTGAATAATTTACGGAAATAATTGAATTCTTTTATTTTCCATATTTTCCATTTACATATAAAAGCTGTTTTCTAGATTTCATTGATTTTCTTTTTAAAGCCAAGAAAGAAAATTATATAAAAATTAGAAAATGGTTTTAAATTAAATTAGTAATGCAAGTTTCACATTCGTCACATAAATTTAAGAAATTGAATTTATTACAAGACGAACAAAATAAAGTTACTATTTTTGAAGAATGCATTAAATATTTAGCAAGTTCGTTATAAAACGAGTACTTCTGTTAAATAAAATTTAAAAGTGTGTGGTTCATTTATGCATTAAATATATCGGTTTATCGTTGCATAACATGTTCATGTATAAATACACTCGTATTAAATCAGTGCATTAAATTTCTGATATTTTAGAAATTAACTTGAGTATAAATACATTTTATAAAAGTAATGAAATGAAGGTTAACCATCATAGTTTTATAGATTATTTTATTGATAAAGACAAAATTTTATAAAAATTAAAAAATGCTTTTAAATTAAATTAATAATGCAAGTTTCACATTCGTCAAATAAATTTAAGAAATTGAATTTATTATAAAACGAACAAATTAAATTTACTATTTTGAGAATGCTTTAAATATTTAGCAATCCGTTATATTCGTTCCGTTAACTACATTTTAAAAATGTTTTTTTGTTTAGGCATTATATATATCGATTTATCATTGTATAGATTTTTCATATAATACACATTGTATAGATTTTTCAAATAATATATTTTCATATAATAGTATTTAAATATTACCTTTTTTACCTCCAGCTTTCCTTACTTCGCATTGAAGTATGCATTTCTCACCTTATGGCCTATCACCAATCACGATGGAACAACTCATGGTGTAATCCATATTTAATCTATAGTTGTTTCGACCTGTAAAGATCACACAGACATTCGCTAATTTCCTCATTATACATGATACCGAATATCTGCTATCAGATTTGAGTGTCAGCTTGTTCTCATTAGTACAAAACACTAATTGCATGTAATATCACTATCTACCCACAATACTGCTTGCCTGCTGTCAAATTTAAATGATTGGTTGTTAATATATACTTTTCAGAGAATATACATTCCTCTCTCCTGGGAATGAAATGTCAAAACTCTTCCCGTGAGTAAAGAAATGCTGCAGCACTGTGTCTTTTCTTATCCAACTCAACAAACAATCAGTAGAAAAATTGTATTGTTTAGCACTTTACTTGTTCTTCTTTTTGTTTCTTTCACAACAACAAGTAAACACTTGTTAACACATATATAATTTTATTATTAAGATACTTGTACTATCAGCATTTGACCTATAAATCCAATTATGTATTGAAAACTTTATTTTGAGGTTGCTGCTTCGGTATGTCAACGTTATTCTTTATAAGGTTAATAGAAAATGATTTTCGAAATTCCAAGACATTCCGCTTCAATAGCTACAGAGAGAGAGACAACTACAACATAGAACTTCAATAGCTCTTCGTTTTTAAATATTACAGAAAAGCACGTTAAAAGAGCTCTATGAATAAAATATTTTTATATTTTCCTATATCGTTCTATAAATTGAATATGATTATGTAAATGAACAGATAAGATAAGACAAGATAACACATGCAATAGAAAATTACTATGAAGGCAATAGGAAATTAAAAATTTACTTCAAAAGAAACTAGTGACGTCATCTTTAAGCTACAACAAAAGTTAACAGACATGGTTTATTTTTAGCCGTTAAAGCAAACATCTTTCGTCTCGATTGAACTTTACGAAATAATCAATAAAGAAATCTTTTTTTACTGTTGCTTTACTTTTATTTTTATTTCAAAGCAACAGGAAAATTTTGTTGGCAATTCTGATTATAAAGTTACATTCTCTAAAAATAAAATTAATAGCGTTTTATACGATTGAAAATAATCTGAACAATTTTTTAAGAAGTTCTTTTAAAAAACTGTATATTATTTTACACAAGTTTGAAACAGTGAATTTTTTTCAGAAATAAAATTTTTTTTATCTAACTGTATCAAGTTTGGAGTTTCAGAAACATTTTATATAATGCGATATCTGAAAACATTTCGTATAATGTAAGGTAATTCATTTAAACCTATTATAATTTCTTTAATATAAAGTTGATGAAAGCAAATATTGTAGTAACTTCTTGTTAAATTTTTAGATAGTGTAATAATAAAACTGAATGTTTATTAATTATTGTATAAATTATTCTGTCATCAGTCATTTTAAGAAGACTTGCTGTTTATAATTCTAAAAATTCAAATATTTTGAAAATCATACAACATTCGACTAATTTCATCAGAAAAAAATAATTTTTAATACATAAATAATTTATTATTACATGTTTATTATTTTAATTCACATAAACCTTTTAATACCATATTTCAGATTCAATGGCTTATATATTTTATAGTCTATACAAGGTAATTTAAAAGTTGGGAATAATTCGAGTCTGACAGCGTGAAACGCGAGGGGGGTACAGAACAGGGTACAGAAACACAGGCCCAGAAAACAGGGGCCTTATGGCCGAGTGATTAACACCCTGGCACTCGGAGCCACAGGTTTCGGAGACTTGAGTCCCGGCCGTGCCATGGATGTTTGTAGAGGTTCGGCAACCACTTTAAACAGTAGGTCCCGGTCTAATATGATCGTATAGCGTTGTGGGGAGATAATGTTACTCGCGTCTGTAGCATATCTTCACGCTACACGTGCCCCTGGTGGTTCTAAATGAGTAAAGAGCGTGCAGGGGTAGCGTTAATCGCGTCCGTAGCATAATTTTAATTTATTATCAATAATTTCATATTATCGATATTTAGATATATCTATAATACAGAAAAATCAAGTGTGATACAATATTAACAAAGAATTATCGGTAATAAATTTTCAAGATGTTATCAATAAATCCAAAAAAAACATCGATGGATATTTCATAAAATAGATTATTGTTAATCAAATATAAACATACCTATTGAATTGAAAATTATAACTCATTCAACATATCAGGACATCTTAATAAAAACGGAGACTAAATAATAATAAGAAAATTATGCAAAGCAGAAATATAAAAATATCGTGCTACTGACAATTTCATTCTGAGAAACAATAAATAATTCATGACAACCTTATGAAAGAATAAAAAAAGTGGTCATTCATATTAGAAACCATCTTTCCTTAAAACAAAGCCACCACGCTAAGCTCGCCAGTAAGCCTGAAGAACAACAAGCTCTACCGTGTGTAGGAGCTTATCAAAAACAAAGATGACGTTTTGTCAGCCGTTACTTTCTCTCTTCAAAGCATGCACTTGATCAGTGGGAAATGCCAAAACAAATTCATTGCCGCTCGTCGCACACAGCTCACCACTGACAAGCATCCAAGTAGAAGTTGTCATTTCCATCCAAAGCACCCCAAAAACGAAGTGGGTTCTGGGCGGGAAAACAGAACGTTCCACGTCCACCCCGTTTCCACTTTGGAGGGGCATTAGTTGAGATATATTTTCGATAACTTCGGCCTCACACTGATTCAGACTTAACGTTCTGATCTCTGCAGAACGTTCGTTCTTTCTTCTTTTGAATTATTTGAGCTCTGATTAGTTTGTGACGAGTTTGCAGCGTTAGTGAGTGGTGCGGAATTTTGGATAAGTGCCTACAATGTTTTATTCTTTTTCTTTTTTTTTTCTACAGAATGAAGTCGCTTTGTTTTGTGTTTCGTGAATTGGAAATATTTAAAGAGTGATTATTCTGTGGATTTAGTCAAGCAATAGAAGAAAAGGAAGGAAAAATAAATTGTTTTCGATTAAATTTGAAGAGCATGCATTTTTTGTTATTTTATAACGACGATAATGATTGAAATAAATTTTTTTTTGCCATTTTCCTCATTAGAAAATCATTATAAATATAATTTTTCAATTGTATTCGTCATATATATATATGTGTGTATATATATATATATATATGTGTGTATATATATATATATATATCTATATTATTATATATATGCTATATATATATATATATATATATATATATATATATATATATATATATATATATATATATATATATATATATATATATATATATATATATTCTATTTCAAATGACGTGTGTGTGTGTGTGTGTATATATATATATATATATTTTCTTTATTATAAATGTTTTCTTTTTTCAAATGACCAATTCAGTATAACAAATATCACAAATGCCGTACAAGAATTAAAAAAAAAATTGTTATATATCTTCTTAATTATTGTATTACAGTATATAGTTATATTATTTATACAAGTATAAATGTGTGCAATATATAGTATTGTACTTATTGAACGAATAATTATTGGTAACAAAATTTAAATTTATTATCAAATGTTTCATAATATCGATATTTAAACAATTATTATACAGTTATTTGATAAAATAGATTAATGGTTATAAATTGTATTGAATTTATACAATTTATAATGAGTAGTTGTAGTATACAACTATTAATGTACTAATGTATACAACATATAGTATTGTACTTATTGAATTTCAAAATTATAACTTATTTAACATATTAGGACATCTTAATAAATACTAAGACTAAGGAAGATATGAAACACAGAAATATAAAAAATATCCTGCATTTGTAAATTTCATCGTTGTTTCATTCCGAGAAACAAATTATTTATAACAACCTTATGAAAGCATTAAAAAATGGTGATTCATATTAGAGACTATCTTTCTAAATAAACCAAATAACTTTGGCTGTCAAAAGGTTTTTATTTTAAGGAAGCTCAGTTCAATCTTACCATGGAGCAAATTGAAAATTGCATTATTTATATCCCCAATGAACACAATAAATCACTTATAGGAAAGTTAATATATTATATTCCATCGTTGAGATTGTTTTCAAATTTCAGTGTCAAATTATGATCCACCTAAATAAGTGCTCCACCAATAAATGTATTAGGTACTTGTAGAAAATAACCACTGACACGAAAAGAAGTCGAGCATTCATTTTTAATAAATCAAGAGCGGTACAATATCAACGAAGAAATTATTGGAAATAAAATTTTAATTTAGCATCAATAACTTCATAATATCGATATTTAGACTATTATACAGTTACTTCATAAAATAGATTACTGATTATAAATTGCATTGGATTTATACAATTTATAATCCTTTTACATTTATAATTGTATAAATTTTTTACAATTCATAATCATTAATTATAGTATTGTATTCTATAATACAATACTATAATTAATTATTATATATTATATTAATTATTGTATATTATATTATTAATTATTGTATATTATATTAAAGTTATATATATATTATGTATATATAGTATACAATTATTAATGTACACAATATATAACACTGTACTTCTTGATTTGAAAATTATAACTTATTTAACATGTCAGGGCATCTAAATAAATACTAAAACTAAATAATGAAAAGAAAAAGTATGAATATATCCTGCAATTGAAAATTTCATTGGTGCTTCATTGAAAGAAGCAATAAATGATTCATCACAACCTTATGAAAGCTTTAAAAAAAGTCGTGATTCTTATTAAAAACCATCTTTCCCTAAACAAAGTCACCACGCTAAGCTCGCAAGTAAGCTCTGAAGAACATACTCTACTAATAGAACATGAATGTACTAATGTATACAATATATAGTATTGTACTTATGTTAAATAAGTCAATTTTCAATTCAATATCCGAACATCTTAATAAACACTAAGACTAAATAACATAAAAAGAAAATTATGTAAAATAGAAATATAAAAATAACTTGCAATTAAAAGTTTTATTGATGTTTCATTCCGATAACAAATAGATAATTCATGACAATCTTATGAAAGCATTAAAAAAGTGGTGATTCATATTAGAAACCATCTTTTCTAAGCAAAGCCCACCACGCTAAGCTCGCAAGTAAGCCCTGAAGAACAACATGCTTCTACCGTGTAGGAGCTTATCAAAAACAAAGATGACGTTTTGTCAGCCGTTACTTTCTCCCTTCAAAGCATGCACTTGATCAGAGGGAAATGCCAAAACAAATTCATTGCCGCTCGTTGCACACAGCTCACCACTGACAAGCATCCAAGTAGAAGTTGTCATTTCCATCCAAAGCACTCAAAAACGAAGTGGGTTCTGGGCGGGAAAACAGAACGTTCCACGTCCACCCCGTTTCCACTTTGGAGGGGCATTAGTTGAGATATATTTCCGATAACTTCGGCCTCACACTGATTCAGGCTTAACGTTCTGATCTCTGCAGAACGTTCGTTCTTTCTTCTTTTAAATTATTTGAGCTCTGATTAGTTTCTGATGAGTTTGCAGCGTTAGTGAGTGGGTTGGAATTGCAGGAATTTTGAATAAGTGCCTACAAATATTACTTCTTTCTTACTTTTCTTTTCTTTTCTTTTTTTTCGTTCTTCTGCAGAATGAAGTCGCGTTGTTTTGTGTTTTGTGAATTGGAAATTTTTAAAGAGTGATTATTGTGTGGATTTAGTCAAGCAGTAGAAGAAAAGGAAGTAAAAATAAATTACTTTCTATTAAATTTCAAGATCCTTTATTGTTTGTTATTTTATAACGAAAATAAACATTAAAATAATTTTTTAAGTCCTTTTCCTCATTATAATTATAATTTTTTAATCGGTGCCTGGTGACCGAATGGCTAAAGCTCTGGCACTCGGTACAGCAGTTATCGGGTTCAAATCCCAGCTGTGCTCTGGGTATTTGTAATAGTTCGGAATACACTTTAAACCAGGTCCTAATAGGATCGTAGAGTCTTGGGGGGGCGTAGTGTTAATAGCGTCCGTAGCATATCTTCAAACTACACGTCATTCCTGGTGGTTCTAAATGAGTAACAGAGGTGCTACCCTTGCTTACGGCATAAAGATTAACTGTATCAGTATTGACAGAACAACAACTTATCTGAATGATACTTATATTTATAAAATTTAATTATTGTGAAACTAACCTATTTATTCTTTGAACCATCCTATACAAGTTATTGAAACTTAATATCCTTTGAATATCATGGCTGATTTTTGAGAATACATTGATACATTGCAGATTCAGTATTACCTAAGCTGCATCATGAAAGACATCTGACGTTGCACTACTTTTATTCAAATACAATTTGGCACAAGGTAGGTAGCACAAGGAGGGTAGCAAGGGACTGGATTACTCGAATCTCCTCCTCAAACAACATAAAGAACTTTAGAACCTCAGATTTATTTATTTATTTATTTTTTTGAGACATCCTTTATGTTCCTCTGTCTGACTGAGTTTTCCCAGGGGTAGACATGCGAACTTTCGGTTTGGATTACTTATTAGATTTGAAAGTCAATGGGCTGTTCTAGATCAATATAATGTTAAATAAGTGATGTGAGCTGTGCAGCTGGATTGTAACTGGGTGTGGTTGGGATGAGACTTGAGACACATGTTTAAGAACTCCCAGCTTTATTTACACACGCACAAACACCACATACATACAATTAACTACCGACAATATTTAACACATTTAAAAGACATATTCTAGATTAGTATAAGGATTCCACTTCTAATCCAAAAACCCGATACTTAGGTTGGCGTGGGATGCGCGGAATATACTACCTCTTCGGGTGAGAGTCTGTAGGCCGATTATTACACAGGATTGTGCTAAATATATTTAATCTCTGGATAAGAGTTTACAAACTAAAGCGTTTCATGTAGGAACTAAACGTTTAGTGGAAGGATTTCACTTCTAAGCGGAAAACCCGATACTCAGCTACACAAAGGATACGCGGAATATGCCCTCTCCGGGTGAGAGTCTGTATGCGTTCAATATATTTCCTTTTGGGATGAGAGACTATAAACTAAACGTTTTTCAGCGGTAATGCCGATAGTGCTGTACTTCCTCTTGCGTGAGAGTCTCGGGCCTACTGACCATTTCTCCTGAACGCCCCAGTCTTGCAGTGCTTAGGAGGAAGCATGGTCAGGGTGTTGTTCTCATTTATTTAATAAAAACAGGATATTCGTCAAGAAATTTGAAAGTTTTATTAATTCGTAGAAAAAATACCTTTTTTGTGTGTGTGTGTGCATAAACTCTGATGAAATTCGCAAAAAAATTTGCTGCAGCAAAATTTAATTATAAAATACAGTTTAAATAAAAATAACGTAATTTAAAATAATCTGTGCCATAACAGCTAGATTCTGTCATATAATTTTACTTACTTTTAACACTTCTTGGTAATATTAGAATATTTAATTTTAATCTTTATTTTATTAGATTGTTTTTTGAAGAAAAATGGAATCAAAAACTCAATTAAGAAAATTTTGGAAATATTTTATTTTTAATATTTTAGTCGATGAAATTGGTAGAATAAAAAGTTGAAATAATAATATTACAGATTAATATACATTAGAAAGTTTCTCTTCGTTCCAATTCTACCGAAGTAATCATATTTATCACGACGTTTGAAAAAAATTGAAGAAATAAAGTTATCAAAATCTAATTAAAAGTTTCCTCTGCCATTATTTCTACTTTAAGCTGTATTTATCCATTTATTAAATTTTTTAAGATACAAATTGTCACTTGGTTACAATTTATAACTTTATTCAGCCTATTCTTTTAACATTTATTTGAATTGATTTCCTATTAGTAACTACTTTCTGGTTATTACAAAATGGAATTGTTCTTTTTTTCCGCCTGTTAATTTGCTATTATTTTTCTTTCTTAAAGTTTGCTTTCTGCTATTACAATTTAAGTGAATTTTTTTTTACAGTTGAAATAAATGAGCATGTTTCCTAATATTTTTGAATAATGCAAAAAGAATTGCTTTTAAAGTAATTTTCAAAAAGTATATGAATATGAATAATCGTAAAGTAACTTGTCATTTCTTACCCCCATTGAAATACTTCATATTTTTTCTAAATTATATTAAAAAATTTATCAATATCATTCATACTAAAACTGGTATATGTATGAATCACAAAATGCATATATATTGTTTTTCAAACTATTATTTAAGGAAAGTGGTTGAAAACCTTATTTTATTTAAATAATCTTAGATGTGCTTTGGTTTGGTTTGTCGCTCTACGGCTATTTTGCGCCAACTTTGGGCTAATTAGACGGGACCTATAGTTTAACGTAGATTTCGAACCATTAACAAACATCCATGCCACCGCGAGGATACCAACCTGAAGCCTGTGGTTCCAACAACCAGAGAGCTAGACAATTGACCATCAGGCCACTTAAATAATCTTAGAAGAAAGCTGAAAATAAAATATTTAAGCAAAAAGTATTACAATTAATTTATCTATCCACAATTAATAAAAATAAATGTAGCAAATATTAGATGCTAAAAAGTAGGTCTCTAATAAAGATCTAATGAAAGTTTCATTAATTACGCAGCTCAGTCAAAACGCCGGTCATGACAGATATTGATATTTTCTCTGAATATCGAGACATATTTTAACAAATATGCTGTAAATAACTAATAAATTTCATTTAATTCATTCGTCTGAATGAGACGTAGGCAGTCTCTCTGTGTATCTAAATGGATCCTCATTGACCTATTAACAATTAAGGACGAATTACTTCTCGGCGAAGATTCTCACTCTTTCTAATCTTAGCAAAAACAGCCTTACCATCAATGGATAGATACAACATGCGTCATTAATTATCGATGTGATATGTTTGTGTTGTTGTGACTAATCGTCAGTGTCTTGTAGTGCGGGACGGACTTCCCATGAATGATTTATTCATGGATGGAAGGAAAAGGGCATCTTCTATTGGGATGGAGAACCCGGTGGTAGAAGTCTGACTTAATTCCGTGACGCTTTTACTGTCATATGAGGCAGGGGCTTACGGTTTAAAGTGGATTCCGAACCACTACAGACGTCCATGGCACCTCGGGAACTCGAACCGAAACCTGTGGCACCCAGGGCCAGAGTACTAGACACTCGGTCATTCAAGTCCGATATATTTAAATTAACTATGAAGCTGTAAATTTGTTTCTGCTTTCACAACTTCTGTTTTTATTTTTCTGAATATAGGAATGATTACAAATTTATAGACACCTCCTTAATTTCTAGTTTTCAAATTTTCTTAGCTGTATTTTGTTCAGAAAAATGAATCACTCAGTTTAAAGGAGAGGCAAAACAACCTGATACTTTAAGGATCATGAGAATGTCGAGTACAAATCGGTTTCCAAAGTGGTTTTGGTTTGTCGCTCTTCGATCATTTTGACCGTCACCTACAGTTTAGCGTGGATTCCGAAGCGCTAACAAACATCCTTGCCACTGCCATGATTTGAAAGTGTAGACTGTGGTACCAAAGGCCAGAGCGCTAGCCAATTGCCCATCTGACCACCTCGGTTTCCAGCGGAATAGGCGTTTTCGTAGCGGGAAAAAAAAAAAATAATGTATAAAAAAAAAAATTTATAATTATTTTATTTAATTATCGTACAAGATTTTAAGATATTTATCCTACTTAGTTGGTCATTTGAAAAAATATTAGTAATTAAAAAAACGGGAATAATAACATGGTCAGAAAATAATAATTATAATCGTTTTAAAATGTGTAATATGAATCAAAAATTTATTTTAATCATTGTCAATAACAAACAATGAAAGTTCTTCAAATTTAATCGAAAGCAAATTATTTTTTATTTCCTTTTCTACTGTTGCTTAGCTAATCATTCCTCATGAATCATAATAATGAATCAGAATAAGATTATATGAATTATAATGATTTTATAATGAGCAAAATGAATAAAAATTTATTTTAATCATTATAAAAAACAAACAATGAGAACTCTTTGAATTTAATCGAAAACAAATTATTTTTATTTCCATTTCTTCTATTGCTTGACTAAATCCACAGACTAATCACTGTTTTTACATATTTCCAATTCACGAAACACAAAACAAAGCGACTTCATTTTGCAGAAGAACAAAAACAAAAAAGCAAAACAAAAGTAGAAACATTGCAGGCACTTTTCCAAATTCCGCACTTCCAACCCACTCACTAACGCTGCAAACTCATCACAAACAAATCAGAGCTCAAATAGTTCAAAGAAGAGAGAACGAGCGAACGAACGTTCTGCAGAGATCAGAACGTCAAGTCTGAATCAGTGTGAGGCTGAAGTTATCGAAAATATCTCTCAACTAATGCTCTTCCAAAGTGAAGCAGGGTGGACGTGGAACTTTCTGTTTTCCCGCCCAGAACCCACTTCGTTTCTGGGTACTCTGGATGGAAATGACAACTTCTACTTGGATGCTTGTCAGTGGTGAGCTGTGTGCGACGAGCGGCAATGAATTTGTTTTGGCATTTCCCTGATCAAGTGCATTCTTTGAAGAGAAAGTAACGGCTGACAAAACGTCATCTTTGTTTTTGATAGCTCCTACACACGGTAGAGCATGTTGTTCTTCAGGGCTTACTTGAGGAGCTTAGCGTGGTGGCTTTGTTTAAGGAAAGATGATTTCTAATATGAATTACTACTATTTTAATGCTCTCATAAAAGGTTGTCATTAATAATTTATTGTTTCTTTAATTGTTTAACTTTTATTGTTTCTCAAAACTATCATTGTTTCTCATATGAAATATAGATAAAATTTTCAATTGCAGGATATTTTATATTTCTGCTTTTGTATATTTTTCTATTATTTAGTCTTAGTATTTATTAAGATACCCAGTTATGTTAAATATGTTATAATTTTCAATTCAAGCAATTACAATAATATTATTGTGTAGTGCATTAATATTGGATACTGTAATGCAATATTAAATTGTATAAATTCAATACAATTTATAATCAGTAAACTATTTTATCAAATAATTGTATAATATTTGTCTAAATATCGAATATTATGAAATTATTGATAATAAAGTTAAATTTTTGACCAATAATTTTTCGTTAATATTGTACTACTCTTGATTTTTATAAAAATTATTACTTCTTTTATTGCTAGTGGTGCTCCTTTTTCGACATGTAGATAATTCATTTGTAGCTGGAGCAGTTATTTCGGTGTATCAACATTTGATTCTGTAATTTGAAAACATTTCAAACGATGGAATATAACACATTAACTTTTCTATCAGTGATTTATTGTACTCATTCGTTACATAAACAATGGTATTTTCAATTCGGCTCCACGATAAAGTTGAACTGTGTTTCATTAATTAAAAGGCCAGGCGCTCTAACCAATAAATTATTTGAAAAAGAAATTTAAAAACATATGCGAGTCATAATGACTAATTCGGTCAAAAAACAATAATTATAATGTTTTTATAATAAAGAAAATGACTAAAATATTTTTTTTTAATCATCATCCTCATTATAAAATAACAGACAATGGATGCTCTTTAAATTTAACTGAAAGCAAATTATTTTTTACTTCCTATTCTTCAATTGCTTGACTAAATCCACAGAACAATCACTCTTTTAAATATTTCCAATTCACGAAACACAAAACAAATCCACTTCATTCTGTAAAATGAAAAAAAAAAAAAAAAAAAAACGAATGAAGAAACATTGTAGGCACTTATCCAAAATTCCTGCACTTCCAACCCACTCACCAACGCTGCAAACTCATCACAAACTAATCAGAGCTCAAATAATTCAAAAGAAGAGAGAACGAACGAACGTTCTGAATCAGTGTGAGGCCGAAGTTATCGGAAATATATCTCAACTAATGCTCTTCCAAAGTGGAAACAGGGTGGACGTGGAACGTTCTGTTTTCCGCCCAGAACCCACTTCGTTTCTGGAGTACTCTGGATGGAAATGACAACTTCTACTTGGATGCTTGTCAGTGGTGAGCTGTGTGCGACGAGCGGCAATAATTTGTTTTTGGCATTTCCCCTCGATCAAGTGCATGCTTTGAAGGGAGAAAGTAACGGCTGACAAAACGTCATCTTTGTTTTTGATAATCTCTTACGGTAGAGCATGTTGTTCTTCAGGGCTTATTTGCGAGCTTAGCGTGGTGGCTTTTGTTCGGGAAAGATGGTTTTTAATATGAATCTTGGTTTTTTTAGTGCTTTCATAAGGTTGTCATGAATTTATTGTGGCCAGATATTGTTTGTTGGAATACGACATTGATAAAATTTTAAATTGCAGGATATTTTTATATTTGTATTTTGCATAATTTTCTTTTTTTATTTAGTCTTAGTATTTATTGAGAGGTCTTGATATATTAAATTGAAATTTATAACTTATTTAACAAGTATACACACAATTTATTATCAACAATATATTTTATCCTGTATATGTATAATAAATACCGATATTATGAAGCTATTTTTAATAAATTGAAATTTTATTAAAAATAATTCCTCGTTAATATTGTACCATTCTTGATTTTAAAAAATGAATGCTGTACTTCTTTAATGCGAATGGTACTTCTTTTTCTACAAGTAGGTAATTCATTTACTGGTGGAGCCATTATAGATCATTTTTGATACTGAAATTCGAATACAAATCCCAAAAATGGAATATTTTCTTTCTAATGCAGCTGGCAAACACTTAGACAGCTTGGACTTGGATGCCTTAACGCAAGCGCTGCACAGACGTACTCACTTGGCATTACCCAGGGGCACGTGCAACTTGAAGATAAGCCACGGACGCGGAGTAACAATGCCCCCGCAACGCTCTACGATCATATTCGACCGGGATCTACTTTTATTCCGAACCACTACAAACAACCAGGGCACCGCCTGGACTCGAACCCGAAACCTGTGGTACCGAGCGCCAGAGAGTTAGCCACTCGGCCATTCAGGCCCAAAAATGGAATATAATACGTTGATTTTCTATCACTGATTTATCATGCTCATTAGTGACGTAAGCATGCTTGAAGCATGCACTTTCAAAGCATGCTTTGAAGAGAGAAAGTAACGGCTGACAAAACGTCATATTTGTTTCTGATAAGCTCCTAAACGATATGTTGTTCTTCAGGGCTTACTTGAGAGTTTAGCGTGGTGGCTTTGTTTAGGAAAGATGGTTCTAATATGAATCACCACTTTTTTTTAATGCTTTCATAAGCTTGTCATGAATTATTTATTGTTCCTTGGAATGAAGCATCGATAAAATTTTCAATTGCAGGATATTTTTATATTTCTGATTTTCATACATTTCTTAGTCTTAGTATTTAATAAGATGTCCTAAAATTCAAAATAAGTTAAATTTTCAATTCAATAAATTCAATATAATATATTTTATACATTAGTATATTAATAATTGTATACTACAACTACTGATTATAAATTGTATAAATTCAATAAAATGTATAGTCAGTAATCTATTTTATCATATAATTGTCTAAATATCGATAATATGAAATAATTGATAATAAATCGAAATGACCAATAATTATTCATTCAATAAAGTACAATACTATATATTGCATACATTAACAATAATTAAGAAGACATATAATTATTTTTTTAAATTCCCGTACGACATTTTGAGATAATTATCCTACTGAGTTGGTCATTTGAAAAAAAAAAAAACATTTTTAATAATAATATATATATATATATATAAATATATTTATAATCATAATCACAAATACAATTAAAAAATTATAATTATAGGGATTTTTATAATGAATAAAATGACTAAAAAAAGTAATTTTAATCATATCCTCATTATAAAATAACAAACAATTAATTCTCTTCAAATTTAATCGAAAGCAAATTATTTTTACTTCTTTTATTCTACTGCTTGACTAAATCCACAGAATAATCACTCTTTTCAATATTTCCAATTCACGAAACACAAAACAAATCCACTTCATTCTATAGAAGAAAGAAAAAAAAAAAAAAAAGGAAAGAAAGAAAAAGAAACATTGTAGGCACTTATCCAAAATTCCGCACTTCAACCCACTCACCAACGTGCAAACTCATCACAAACTAATCAGAGTTTAAATAATTCAAAAGAAAGAGAACGAACGAACGTTCTGCAGAGATCAGAACGTTAAGTCTGAATCAGTGTGAGGGCAAAGTAAATCGGAAATATATCTCAACCAATGCTCTTCCAAAAATGGAAACGGGTGGACGTGGAACGTTCTGTTTTTCGCCAGAACCCACTTCGCTTTTGGAGTGCTTTGGATGGAAATGACAACTTCCACTTGGATGCTTGTCAGTGGTGAGCTGTGTGCGACGAGCGGCAATGAATTTGTTTGACATTTCCCCCTGATCAAGTGCGTGCTTTGAGAGAAAGTAACGGCTGACAAAACGTCATCTTTGTTTTTGATAAGCTCCTACATGGTAGAGCGTGTTGTGCTTCAGGGCTTACTTGCGAGCGTACCGTGGTGGCTTTATTTAGGGAAAGATGGCTTCTAATAAGATTCACCGCTTTTTAATGCTTCTGTAAGGTTATCATGAGTTATTTATTGTTTTTCGAATGAAACATCGAAAAAAATTTTGAATTGCACGATATTTGTATATTTCTTCTTCTTATTATTATTTAGTCTTAGTATTTATTAAGATGTCTTGATATGTTAAATAAGCTATAATTTTCAATTCAATAAGTGCAATACTTTATGTTGTATACATTAGTGCATTAATAATTGTATACTATAATGCAATACTATAACTACTAATTTTTAAATTGTATGAACTCAATACAATTCATAATTGTAGTCTAATTTATCAAATAACTGTATAATAATAAAATATACATATTATAAATATCCATATTATGAAATTTTATTACAAATAATTATTCGTTCATTAGGTACAATGCTATATATTACATACATTAATAATTGTGTACTATAATGAAATAATTAAGAAGATTTATAATTATTATTTTTTTAATTCGATTTTTTTAAGATTTAATTTTTTGTAATATTAATTTTTTTTTTTTTTTAGATATTTTTCCCACTGAGTTGGTCAGTTGGAAACAAAACATTTATAATTTAAAAATTATCTATGGTATTCGTAATAACGAATACGATCAAAAGCTATAATTATAATGACTTTATAATAAAGAAAATAACTAAAATATTGCTTTTAATCATTATCCTCATTATAAAATAACAAACAAAGGAGGCTCTTCAAATTTGATCGAAAGTATATTATTTTTACTTCCTTTACTTCTATTGTTTGACTAAATCCACAGAATAATCACTCTTTTAATTATTTACAATTCACGGAACACAAAAAAGCGACTTCATTCTGTAGAAAAAAAAAAAGAAAATAACGATGAAACATTGTAGGCACTTATCCAAAATTCCACTTCCAACCCACTCACCAACGCTGCAAACTCATCCCAAACTAATCAGAGCTCAAATAATTAAAAAGAAGATAGAACGAACGAAACAACGTTCTGCAGAGATCAGAACGTTAATCTGAATCAGTGTGAGGGCAAAGTTATCGGAAATAATCTCAACTAATGCTCTTCCAAAGTGGAAATGGGGTGGACGTGGAACGTTCTTTTCCGCCCAGAACCCATTTCGTTTTTAGAGTGCTTTGGATGGAAATGACAACTTCCACTTGGATGCTTGTCAGTGGTGAGCTGTGTGCGACGAGCGGCAAAGAATTTGTTTTGGCATTTCCCCCTGATCAAGTGCATGCTTTGAAGAGAGAAAGTAACGGCTGACAAAACGTCATCTTTGTTTTTGATAAGCTACCTACACGGTAGAGCATTTGTTCTCTTCAGGCTTACTTTGAGATTAGCATGGTGGTTTTGTTTAGGGAAAGATGGTTTTCTAATATGAATTGCCACTTTTTTTAATGCTTTCATAAGGTTGTCAATTTATTGTGGTCATTTATTGTTTGTCGGAATAATCGAAAAAATTTTCAATTGTAGGTTTTTTTTAATATTTGTATTTTTACATAATTTTCTTTTGTTATTCATTATTTAGTATTTATTAAGATGTCCTTATATGTTTAAATAATTTAAATTCAATAAGCACAACACTATATATTGTATACATTGTACATTAATGTTCTAATAGTGAGCATGTTACTATACTCAAATTTTAAATTGAACTCAATACAATTTATTGTGGTGTCTAATTTATCAAATAACTGTTAATAATTGAAAATAAATGGTTGATATTTGAATCACCACTTTAAATTTAATTTTTTCAATAAGGTTGCTCAATTTAATTATTGTTTCCTGGAATGAAACATATTTTATAATTGCAGAATATTTTTATATTTTCTTAAGAAGATATCTTTTTAGTTTTTTTATTTAAAAGATGTTTAAGATATGTTAAATCGTACTGAGTTTGTGATTTAAAAAGGAACATTTATAATATCAAAATATAGTGGCAATTAATAATTGTATAATACCATTAAAAAACTGATTATAAAGTTTGTAGTGAGGAAGTTCAATAAAAAATTTATTTTAATCATCATCCTCATTTTAAAATAACTGTACTCTCAAATTTAATCTAAAATCAAATATGTTTACTTCCTTTCCTTCTATTGCATGACTAAATACAGAATAATCACTCTTTTAAATTCATAGTCCAATTCACGAAACACAAATTGCAAACGACTTCATTCTTTAAAAATAACTAAATAAAATAAAGAAGAAACATTATAGGAACTTATCCAAAATTCCGCACTTCCAACCCACTCACTAACGCTGAAATTTATCCAAACTAATTGAGATCAAATAATTTAAAAGAAAAAAACAATATTCTGCAGAGATCAGAACGTTAAGCCTGAATCAGTGTGATGGCAAAGTAATGAAAATATATCTCAACCAATGCTCTTCCAAAAATGAGAAACGGGTGGATGTGGAACGTTCTTTTTCACCCATAATACTTCGCATTTTAAAGTGCTTTGGAAAAATGAAGGCTCCCTACCAAATTTAAGAGTAAATTGTTTTTCTTCAGGGTTTACTTATATTGCTTAGCGTGGTGGCTTTGTTTAGGGAAGATGGCTAATAATACGAATCACTAATAATTTTCCAATGCTCACAAAACACTGCAGAAAATTGAAAAAAAGAAAAAAATTGATAAAAATTTAATTGTAGGATATTTTTATATTTCTGTTTTGCATAATATTCTTAAATGATTAGTCTTAGTCTTTATTAAAAGAAGAGATATGTTAAATAAGTTATAATTTTCAATTCATTAAGTACAATACTATATAATGTATACATTAAAAAATTGCATACTATAATGCTATACTAAATTGTATAAATCTTAAACTCAATACAATGTTTAATAATATATATTTTATCAAATAACTGTTTAATAATTGTCTAACTATCGATATTGGATGAAATTATTGGTAATAAATTGAAATTTTATTAACAATATGTCACTTTGAGTTCAATAAGTGCAATAATATTTGTTGTAGACATTAGTACATCAATAATTATATACTATAATACAACACTATAATTACTGACTATAAATTGTATAAATTCAATAAATTTATAACCAATAATCTATTTTATCAAATAACTGTATAATAATTGTGTAAATTCGATGTTATGAAATTATTGGTAATAATTTAAAAATTTTATTACAAATAATTCTTCGTTCAATTGTACATTATATTGTATACTTTAATAATTGCATACTATAACTTTTTGATTATAAATTTATAAATTTAAAAATTTATAATCAGGAATCTATTTTATCAAGTAACTGTATATTAATTGTCTATTAAATGAAATTATTGATAATAAATGGAAATTTTATGACCGATAATTCTTCATTAATATTGTATACACTTGATTTTATAAAAAATTGATCACTTTTTGTGCCAGTGGTACGGCTTTTTCTACAAGTAGGTATTTTATTGATTGGTGGAGCATTTATTTCGGTGGATCATCATTTTGATACTGAAATTTGAAAAAAGTCCTAAAGATGGAAATAAACAATATTTCTTATTATCTGTACTCCATTTTATAAAAACAGTTTTATTATCAGTAAAAAGAAACAAGACACAGTAGGTCACAGTTTGTTATCAGTAATATATTATATAAAATAACTTTATTAGACATATATCTAAATATCGAAATTATAAAAATAGTGATAATAAATTCTTAATAAATTAAAATCATTATTCTTTAATATTGTACCATTTTTTATTTTTATAAAAATGAATGTTCTTTCTTCACAATGGTCTTGGGACTTTTTTCTATAAGTAGAAATTCATTTATTGGTGGAGCAGTTATATCAGTGGATCAACTTTTGATACTGAAATTTGAAACAAACCCAACGATGGAATATAATACAATGATTTTCCAATGAGTGATTTATCGTGCTCATTAGTAACATAAGCTTTGGTATTTTCAATTCGGCTCCACCATAAAGTCGAACTTATCTTCCTTAATTCAAAAAGCCAGTCGCTCTAACCACTAAACCACTTCCAGATTTGAGCCTCACATAAATAATCGGTCCTCCCAAAGTGGCAAAGAACTCAAAGCTCATATTCTCCTATTTCGGGAATATTGGGGCAGAAAAGCTTCGGTCCACCAGGTTCAGTTTTGAGAACCCCGTATTGAAAATCGTATGATTTATAATGCCATTGATGGCTTGTTCGCTCCCTGTTAAAAATTGGCCTTTTTTTCAGATTTTACTGCGAACTGATTGTTGTAAACAGACAAACTTTAGCTATTAACTGCTTAAGTCTGGATTCAGCTTAATACTCAACAGAAAATTTTTTATTGTATAAAAATTAGAGATAAAGAAAAATAAACTTGAATGGAAATATAAATTACATATATGAAAGTTTAATCAATAATAAATAGATCTACTGTGATAATCTAGTACTGATAGTTTTTTTTTTTGATAAATATTATTTGTTGAATAAATTGATCTTTGACTTTGAAAATATTAAAGACTTTTAAATAAGATTACATGAATAAAGTTATGAAATAAATATTTCGGTTTTTCAAGATTTTTGAAATTTTATGACTGATTCAAAAATATTTTGATAAGTAAAAATCGACGGAAACAATTGCTTTGGATTTAAAACTTTTATAAATATATGAAACATATCACTATATTATTTTTCAACTGATGTGATTGGTTCATATATTTATAAAAGTTTCCCAGTACTGCATATGACATTTTCAGCTACAGTATACCTCCTGCACATTCAAAAACTGCTTTTGTTATTAATCCCTTTGGTGCAGGAAAACATATCCCAGGTCCAAGAGACCCCATCGCAGGCGACTGGTCTATGGCTAATGTAATATGCTGCTTCACTTTAGGGACAAGGAACCGCGAGGGCTGAAGACTGATTAAACATACACAACGCCGCTCGATCATATTAAATCTGAGGACTTACTGTTCGAAGTGGATTCTGAACGTTACAAACATCCATGGCACCGCCAGGGCTCGCTATACAAGTCGATTGAAATAAATTTCGAAAAATAAATTGGGTTTTGGGAAAAAAATCTGTTAAGCATCTTTGAACTTTTTTGAGCCGATGTACATGAAGTATTTAACGAAAGATTACAATATAGCATTTTTAATGATATATCACATACCACACACAAATCTCTTTCTCTCTGAACTATATATATATATATATATATATAATAAACTACAGGAATTGAAATAAAATAACATAACCAGCTAATTGGGCGAATTACATTATTTCTTGAGGCTTTAATCTACTTAAATAGACAACGAACAAATAACTATAATTGGTTAATTAAAACTGATAAGCAATATTAAGATTAATGATTAATTGCTTGAAAAACTTGAGGAAAAGTTGGTTCTATTGAAAAGTTCAAGGAAACAGTAAACATAAACGTGAACTATCAGGCGTCATCTGGTCTAGACGCTAAATTCAGAGTGCTGTTTTTAATGCGTTGTCAAGTGCCATAATTTTGATGGAACATTATTTGTATTTATGATGATATAAATGGTAAACAATTTTGATTATTTTGTATTTTAATATTTAATGTCGCCTAAACGGAACTTCAAATCTTTTATTTTTCAATATGGCCAGCATTTTTATGTTTTTTTTTTAAATGTTGTTTTCAGTATGTTCAAAATTTTCCAATTTCATTTTATACATTTTTATATCCAGTACACCCTATTTTTTAACAACAAAATTGAAAAAAAAATTTTTTTTAAAAATCTGTCAAGTATGATATGGTGTATCATGTTCAACTGGATAAATTACACCTTCTATTTTACAAATTACAAATGCTTTACTCTACATATTATTAGAATAAAGGTAAATGTGTTGATAATCGTTTAATCAGTCTATTAATAGATTTTTTTGTTTTTTTCCAACATTTGAAACATAGCAATTTTAAATTTGTAAGATTGGATTAATTAGTGAGCCAATTAAAATGCAGCTATGTTTTCGTCTCAAAAAAAGTGGATAAATTTCGTATAAAATTTAAATGTCACAATATTTTAATTTTTCTTTCAATGCTACTCACCTGAATTAATGTTCATTATCTAATTAATTTATTCATTCATCTTAATACGTATTTGAATTAATGTCAATCATTTCATTTTTGCTAGAAGAAAATAAATGTAGATAATCAAATAAATATTATATAAAATGTTTAAATTAAATTTTAATTACTTTTAACAGGATTGGTTGTAAGACCGATATTCATTAATGCAGTATCACATAAAAACAAAAAAAATATGCTGAATGCAGCATGAATCATTGAAAAATAATTATATAAATTGCAGAACATTGAACATAAGGATTATTATATTAATTTTAAAATAAAAAGCTCTATTAAATATTGCAGAGCAGAATTTTATTCTACAGGGAAGTTTGATGAGATGTTTTGCCTTAAAAATATAGTAGCCCCTTAAAATACAACTTGATACGCGATCGTTGTACCGCGCATTCTAGTATGACTACATTACATCCCTCTTCGTCTTTGATTACTGATATGCTCGATATAACGATGGATTATTCTACTATATAAATATAAAAGTATTTTCCATCCCCAAAAGTATCCTCCATCCGCAAAATGGAGATATAATTTCATTTAGCTTTTTTTTTTATCTTGCAAGTGATTAATTTAATTCAAACGTTTCCTTTTTGCTATACTTTAATTCACATATAATCTTTAAAAACTAAACTTAACAGAAAATGTTCATTACGTTTTAATTATCCAGTATGGTATTCCATATAATGTCCATGCTTACATGATAATCCATATTCATATAAAAGGATCCACCATGCCTTCCCGAAACAAACTATACAGCCAATGGTGATTAATTCAAGGTTGACAGATGTTTCTTTCAAAGACGAGTTGACACTTACACTAGACTTTGACTTTTCAAGGACTAATCCATCAAAGGCAATGGATTCAAGAATTTCAAGTTTTACAAAGGTTTCATTTTCACTTTTGTCAAATTCTATTATCTGTAGCATTTTAAAAAGCATTTGGATAAATTGAGGTAAAGCAGTATCAACTAGCATACATATCAAAGCACCAAGTCAAGTTTGGTAAAACACTTTATATTTAAAAACTATGCACCATGTATTAAGTATCATTATTCATTCTTGAATAGGCATTCTGTGAATTTCAAGTATGCAATTTTATTTGCTCTGAAATTTTATTAATATGAAAATGAATTCATATTAATAAGGAAAGAACGTGCAAAACTGCAGATCAAAACTGCCTTTTTGAAAAAAAAAAAAAAAAAAAAAAGAACTTGTAATCCGTCACAGGCAATGGATTCAAGAATTTAAAGTTTTAATAAGGTTTCATTTTCACTTTTGTCAAATCCTATTATCTGTAGTATTATTATCTAATATTTTAAATGTCATTTTGATAAATTTATATAAAGCAGCATCAGCGAGCATACATCTCAAAGCATCAAATTGGTAAAACTATTTATATTTCAAAACTATGCACCGTATTTATATGCATTAAGTATCATTATTGATTTTTGCATAGGCATTCAATGAATTTCAAATATGCAATTTTATTTCCACTGAGATTTTATTAATATGAAAGATGAATTCCATTTATTAGTTAAAAGAATGTTTAAAAAAAAATGATGAAGAATTTAATAAAAAATATCGCAATTTATTATGAAACTAAATCCACCTCCATGGTTATTCCACTTGAGTTATTAATTCCTACACTTGATTTCGCAGGATAGAAATTTTAATTAGTACCCAAAATAGCTGATTATTTCACCTCATTTAAGCCCTTTTTTCCTCACCCTCACTTCTCTAATACGTTTTCCCTATAATTTTTTTCAGTGACAGAAAACCTCAAGTAACAATAATTTTTTTTTTTGTTAATTTAACGACAAATTTGCCTGTAATTGCATTCATTAACCAACAGGCCGTGAATTTATAGAGAATGGAAAGGGAAAAAAATTAAGCATTTAATTTTTCGTTTATTTATTTTTTAAACTGGTGTGTGGTACATTATACTATTATTTTTTCAACAGGAATGCTTTGGACTGATCAATGATTACTATTTTTTTTACCGGAATTTTTTTTTTTTTTTTTTATTTTGAAGCAACCTTAATTACATTTCTTTAATTTTTGAAACTCCATTTCCTTGAAGAAGACGTATTTTGCATTTTTTTTTTTTTTTTTTTTTTTTTTTTTTTTTTTTTTTTTTCAGTTCATTTTAAAGTGGAAAGATGTTATTCGCTTATTGAAAATGATACTCACTATGTCTCATATTAATCACGAATAAAGAAAAATGTGCATTAAATAATTTTTTGCACACTGAAGTATAAGTAGTTTAATTTATATTTTTTGCTTAGAAATATTTTTGGAAGAAATAATTTTCTGAATTTTTTTTTTTTTTATATTGGATATTTTTTTTTTTAAAAAAGGTAATATGATTTTTCCCTTGAGTAAAACTATTTCTTAAATAATTAGAGTTCAATTAAAAATACAGAGTCAGTTTCCCCAACTTTTAATTAAATAATGAAAAAAATATGTTGAAAAAAATCTGCTGTTAATTTAATTTTTGGCAAAGTGAAATTTTTAAAATTTTTCACTCAATTTGAGATGATTTATGCATTTTAAAATCAGTAATTTTTAAAAATTTTTAACTTTAAGCTGTCTTAAAATAACAAGATATTTAGTAAAATTCATTTTCTTTTTAATGATTATTATTTTCTTTTTAAAAGTTTAAAGTTTAGAAGGAACAAAACTTTTTATATAATTTCTTTTTTGAAGTTTTAACTTTCTTTTTGGAATATTTAAATTTTAATATCTCATTTAAGTCATTATTTTATTTTTCAAACACTTTTTTTTTTGGAAAGTTATTTTTAATTTATAAGCATTTACAATTTTATAAACATAGACTATTAATCATTATATACATTGTGATATAGAAGGGTTTTGATAATATTAGTCTTGATACATTTTTATTCTTCATGTAATTATAAATCATGTACTTCATGTAATTACAAAAGTGTATGCTTATGATAAAAAAGTAAGAACTTATTATTAAAAGTGATTGAAACAGTAATCAATCATGATGAAATAGTTTTTTGGTGATGATATTTAAAACACTAATATTTTTAACAATAAACTAGAGATTAAACATATATTTCTAAATTATTATAACTGCTGACAGATGACAATTTTCAAAGTTATAAATTTTTTATCTACATATTTTTGTTGAATAAAATAAGTTAATTTGAAAATGCAGCATTAAAAAGAAAATGTAGTAATTGAAATGAATATTCACCGATTAAGTAAAATGTTTTGATTGAACAATGTTTTACTTAAACTTTATAAATATATAACAATTCATTAACAAATAATTATATTTTTTATGGAATTATCTTTTTCATTGTAATAAAAGAAACAGAATTTATTACTTAGTTTTATTAATGCATTTTCATTCTGTGAAAATGATTATATATATAAGATATAAATAAATTATACATATACTTATTATTATATGACCAAATAAAAAAAAATCAAAATATACTTTCAAAATGGCACCAATATATGTGATTGGCCTTTTTCAGATTTATAGAATTATAAAATGTTAACATGATTGAAACTTTAGACAAAAAATTAACATTGTAGAGAAAATACAGGTTAAACGATTTATGTATGATCAAGTATTCCCACTGTCCCTAAATTCAATTGCAAATGTGATCATAAATGCACATAACAACATCATTTTTGTATAATTACGTTGATAACAATATGAAAATTCATGGTTTATTTAATTAAAAATAGTATGTGTAGATTAATATTAATTACTCAATATCTTTATAAAGATAAAATTCCTGAATTAAATTTTTAAGGAAATATCTTTTATAAAAATCAAGAAATACAGATAGATATAATTCATATCTTATGTTTTGGTTTCTACACAAAAAACGTTTACATCAAAAATCAATTTTGAAAAAAATAAATTCATACAGTTATTACAATTGAAAATATGCCATATATATCAATGTTTCATTATAAAACAGAATTCAAACCTGGAATATAAATGTGCTTGTAAAGCAAACTGTTTAATATCGATAAAAAAACTAACGAATTATTAAACCAGTTTTTTAAAGCATATAAGAAAAGAAGATTTCTAATTTAAACAAATTTTAAAACTAGTTAGCGTCACTGTTCATATATACATTGCATAATATATGTTTCTCTGAATGGGAAATTTTATGTTAAAGAAAGAAAAATAATTCAAAATAGTCACTCTTTGCTAATATGCAGTCACAATCCATTGACAACGACTGTCATGTAATAGAATTCCTTTCACTAATTCTCCAACAACAGATCTCGAGAAGGACGAAACGCTCTAACCGACGGGGAACTTCATTACAAAACCGAATTTCAAGAATATTCGGAGCATTTTATTCCATTACAAGAATCAGAGACCTTTCTGGCTCTCTCTGGCACTCACTTTTAAAACCACGTCTTTCGAAAATAATTAACATTACTGAAGAATGTGAGCCGCGCATTACCGAATGAAGGGGAATCTTTGAGGGGAACTTGCTGGCAGCATGACAAACTACCAGAATGCGGCTTGAATTGTTTGTCAAAATTATCTCCAAGGTTCGGGTTTCACAGAAAGCGTAGCTCATCTCAGGATAACCGTAGGGTATTGCTTTGGCATGAAGTTTTTTTCTGGGACAGCCATGTTCTGTCTTCCAGGCAGAAAGCTTTTGCTGGAATACGGTTAAAAGAGTCTTTACGGCCAAGTGAAGTGTTTATGTGCTCCAGCTATTTACTGCCATGACTTTTGAAATGGCTAACTTATTAGAAAAGAGTTTGGGAAAATTGCGAATTTGCTTTGGTCATGCTTTGTGTCAGAGGTTTGGGATAGCTTGAAAAATGCTGATTTTTAAATGCCAATTAATAATCTATCTTGTATATATTTGAACTCTCCAAAAAGCTAGCCACAATTAAATTATGATAAATGAGTTAAGGTTTACTGTTATATTCTGATCAAAAGAATCACACTGCATCTAACTGTAGACATATTGATTATTAGTACTATTTAAAATTTATCCTTTTGAATGTTGGATTAACAAAGATTTTTAATATGGGTAATAATTTCATTATTAATAAAGTAATTATTTTTAAAAGATTTGAATTCTATTTGTCAGATCTGATTTTGTCTCGTTCAATCCATTAATTCAACTGAAATTTCATTTATGTTTATTCCTTACTAAACAGTGGTAAAATCTAAATTATCGTTAAAAATGTGAAAAAAAAAAAAAAAGTAAAATTCCTATTTTGAATTTTCTGTGCAATATCTAGGGTCATCTTTTCAAAGTCAATAAATGGACAGTCTACACATTTTCGTGTTTATGCTCCACTGAAACTTAATAATTCATTTTTATTTAAAGGTGCATTTTTCTGTTCAAAAAGGTAAATAAAGCTTTTTATTTTGCTAAATCAAGTATTCTTAGTTCGAAATTCGCAGGTGATGGAAAATAAAAAAATATATAAAACTTTTGTCTCGGCCGTTCTTGAAACGGCCATTATAATGAAAGGGGTATGAATTTTCATTCTGAACATTCAGATAAAGATATTATAATTGCGGGTTTATTAAAGCCATTGATGATAGTATAGAAGCTTTTGTAAAAAGATGCAATTAACAAATGCCCTGGTTGAATTTGCTGTATAATATCACTCACTGTCATTATAATAGCGATTGATTTACATCAAAGTGCCCGGTAAAAGAGAAGTTCTGAAGCAAATTTCATTATGCTCCTGATGCTTACTTTTACGATATTGATTTTGCAATTTTGCAATATAATAATTACCATTATACAACGATAATTATTCTTATATTATAATCACTTTTATACTAGCTACAGAAACATTCCGATGAAAAATATTGTACTGGAAAGGTATTTCATAACACCTTGATTATTGAACATCTATAAAATCTGGAAACAAAATTGTCATTTTAATAGCGGATGATTTACATCAAGTGTGCCCTGTATAAATAAAAGTTATAAAACTTATTTTCATTATGCACCTGAATTCAGCTTAATGATATTGATTTTACATTTTAAAGTACAATAATTACTATACTATGATAATAACTATTATGCGATAATGATAACTATATTTTACTGGCTAAAGAAACATTCTGATGAAAATTATTGTACAGAAAAGTATTTAATAACACCTTGTTTATTGAATATCTATAAAAATCCAGAAAAGAAATTACGGTTATTTAATGTAAATGCTATCGACAAAGATAAGTGAAGTAAAATATATAAAATGCGAATAAACTAATAAACACAATTTATTTTCATTCCCATCCTATCAGCTAATGCATGATGAAATATATTTTTGTTACTATTGCTTAGCTTGAAGGGGATAAATTGGTTCTGTGAATGAATCGAATGGCGAAATTCATAAAACCCTAAGAATCTTCATGACCATTTATAGCAGATTTTCTTGAGGTGCATCGTTATCGCGTCGGCGATAGTGTCGAAACAACCCCTTTAGAGAGAACCCCCTCTTATTGATAATATTTCTTTTTTATCTTTCGTTAGAATCTTTTACGGATGAAAGAATCCCTGCCACTGAAACTGCCTGAGCAAAAGAATGCATTGTTACTTTCGTCGTTTTGTGATTATGGTAGCGATTTCATGTTGTTTCCATTTCATTGATATGAAATGAAATTCACACTAGAAACTAGCAGGTTGAGCTGGTTCATTTGCTGTGGATGGTTTTGATCTCTTGATTATATTTTTTATACAAAAGAATTCTTTGAAAAATGTTTTTTAAGTACCTTGCACGTAGTGCATTAGAACAAGTAATATAAAAAACAATTTTTATGTCAATTCCTACGTTTTTTTCATTATATTGCAGAAAGTAAAAAAAGAATGAAAATTATTTATATAAGTTAGAAAAAAATTATCTCTCTCTCTCTCTCATACACTTTCTCTTTCACATATACCCTTTCCATCTCACTAATTTATCCACATGTTTCATTTTCCATTTTGTTCTCTCCTTGATTAAGGCTAGAACTCCAGAATGAAAAAAATCATGACCAACACACTTCGCCACTGACGGTATTTTTTCTAAACAGTATCCCTAAGGCTATCTTATATAAGAGACCTTTATTTCTCCCATATAAATCAAAAAATTTATAATTAAATTTAATTAATGAATTTATATTTGAAAACTGTATTAACATCAAGTGCCATCAACTACAAGTTTAAGAAAATGCATTTGAACTTGAATGGATGAATAAAAAAAGTATTTTATTAATAATGGAAAATTTGAACAATATAAATATATATAGGGAGTGAGAACTAATAGTAGGAATTGAAAAATAGATATGAAATGAATTTTAATTGGATGTAACGATTGTTGTTTCCATTTCCTATTAGAATGAAATTCATTAGAAATTCAGTGAGGTTGTTTTTCAGTTCATTTGCTGTGGATAGTTTCGGATTCTTGATAATGTTTTTATACAAAAGAATTCTTAAAAACTTTCTTCAAGTGCCTTCCTCAGCAGCATTTAAAAATAGATGTTAGAAATTTTAGAATTTTAATTGATGTAGCAATTTTTCATGTTGTATCCATTTCATTGATTAGAACGAATTCACTCAGAAACCAGTGAGATTGTTTTCGTGTCTATTTACTGTGGATGGTTTGGGATTCTTAAGTATGTTTCTATACAAAAAGATTTTAAAAAAATTCTTTAAGTACCTTGTATTAAGGTTTTAAAAAATGCATATTGAATGAATTTTATTTGATTAGTTTTAAAATTTTGCGTAAAAGATTTGCATTAATAATGCAATTTATATTTGAACTAGTTATTTAAATATGAAACAAATAACAAGATGTGTGTATGTATCATTGCAAGATACCTTTTTATTGACAATCATTTGCTATTGAGAGATCCGCTATGTGCGCAGCTTACACAACTAACCAGATGTCGCCGTTTGGAAAAGTAGTGCTTTTGATGATTTGCTTACTCGTGAATGTGAAGGTGGCGAATAGTGATTTCATGTGTTCTGGTGACAATATTTGGTTATGAAGTTTTGTGGTGTATGCCTATTAATTTCATTCAAATATTTTTCGAAAACTATCAGAATATTTTTGTTAAATATGTCTGCGATCATATATATCTTTCTGATCAATACAGCCGACTGCCCAGAGAGGCGCCAAAGCCTTCCTTTGAAGAAATTATGTCGGTGGTTCAACTTTTGATACTGAAATATGAAAACAATCCCAACGATGGAATATATAATGCTTTGACTTTCTTAATAAGTATTTGGTTGGTATCTCCCACAGGTATAAGCATTGGGATTTTCAATTCGGCTCTACGGTAAAGTGTAACTGATCTTTAATTTAAAAGCTGTGTGCCTCTCTCTAGCCCCTAACCACCTCCAGATTTAAGCCCTCATGCTGCCAAATACCCTGGTCTCCTCCAAAGTGGATGAAACTCCTTTGAAGTATTCTCTTATTTCGGGAATATAGGCAGGAAAAGCTTCGGTCCACGAGGCTCGCTTTGAGATCCCCGTATTGAAGGATCGTGCGATTTACAATGTCATCGATGGCTTGTTAATGTTAAAAATTGGTCTTTGTTCATTTAGTTCTTACTGCAAACTGGAGTTCGTAAGCGAACGAACTTTCTCTATCGCCACTTGGCTCTATAGGGAATAATGTTCTATAGGAAATTTTGTATAAAAATGAATAATAAAGAAATATAAACTTGTATAGGGGATATAATTGCATGCCTCAAAAATTCATTTTTAACAAATAGATCTTCTGTGATTATCGGATTTTTGGTGATAGTCTGCCATTACTTTTTAACTTTTGAGATTATTTACGTTTCTTCTTCTGCAATCATGAGGGCCAAGGTCGTCTGCCTATCAAGTAAACTTTTGAGACTAGAGATGTGGTTCTTAAACGGAATAGGCCCCACTCCCAATTAATGTCTGCTAGTGACTTTAAATAAAATTACCGCAATAAAGTTACTAAACAAATATCCCTATTTTTTAAGAATTTTTGAAATTCGACTGATTCAAGAAAATGTTGATAAATAAAAATTGTAGGAAATTGTT
>BPLR01010778.1:0-34823 GCA_021605095.1 Caerostris extrusa
TGTTACATTACAGTGACTGCAAGGCCTGACTGGCCCGTGACTAACGGTCTGGCGCTCGGTGCCACAGGTTTCGGGTTCAGGTCCCAGCGGTACCATGGATGTTTAGTGGTTTGGAATCCACTTTTAAGCCGTAGGTCCCGATCTATCATGACTGTAAAGCGTTGGGCGTAAGGCCCCGACAATCCTACCCAGTAAAAAAATCAGCGTCGGGAGTCAAATTAGGTTTCTACCTACTGGTACTCCATCACATCTTTTCCCTTTTAGCCTTGACTGGCAACTGGCGTACCGTTTACAGAGTACCAACGGGGAAATACCCCTTAACCTCCTCATCTTAATTAATAAATATGGCTTTGGGATTCTAATGGCTGCTTTTAATGTTAGTATATAAATAAATAAAGTTTCTAAAAATTCAAATTAAAAGTGGTACTCAAAAAAAAAAAAAAAAATTTAAAAATACTAATGATATAAAAAGTAAAATACAAAATAAAAAGAAGTTAAAAGTTAAGTTTTAAATTCGCACCAGTGTCGAGACCAGTTGCCGATGCCATATTACTATTGAAAACGTAAAACATAAATGTAAACAGTGCAGTGAAAGGGTTATGCTGAACGGTGAAAGCCAATGTAATGATCTGAAAAGCAAATGTAAATAATCCCCAAAAGACCGATCTCAGAACAGAAATTCTCTTTATTATTTTTATGAATTGTTTTAAGCATTTTTATTTTATAATTTTTTATTTTTATTTTTTTATATTTTTTAGCCTTGAGACCACACGAGTTCATGGGCTTGATCTAGTAGTCTACCAAGCTGGATAAGAAACAGCAACAATAGTGACTGCAATGGAATGTAACAGATTTAAAAGAATAATGCTTATCTACGGTTTGAAACTATCTTTTTTAGAATCGCAGCTATCACTGCCCTTTATTTTGAGTTTATTAAATTTAATTTGTATTTATAACAAGGGAAGTAACTGTAAAATGATAAAATGTAAGTCATATCTTCTAGGGAGGACTCTTTGGTTTAAATGCCCCGCATTTGAGTCTCGAATAGAAAAAAAAAAATAGAGTTATGGGATGCTTACATATGCTATTTGGGCCTGATAACTGAGTGGTTAGCGCTCTGGCCCTCGGTACCACAGATTTAGGGTTCGAATCCCGGCGGTGATGGATGTTTGTAGTGGTTCGGAATCCACTTTAAGCCGCAGGTCCCTATGACCGTAGCGGGCCTGAATCGCTGAGTGGCTAGCGCCTGGCGCTGCCAAGGTTTCGGGTTCGAGTCCCGGCGGGTGCCAAGATGACCGTAGGAGTTTTAGCCCTCGTGCGCAAAAGATGACCGTAGAGCGACAAACCAAACCAAACCTATGACCGTCCCAGAGCCCAATCAGACTTCTCACACAGCATTCCCAAACTCTAAAAGAGGCAACTCAGCTCTAGGCACAATGGGGATTCTGGCCCAGGTGTCCCTTCTACCCCTCCCCGAACGACTTGCTATTGCAATCGCCACCGGGTATGAGTCTCCCCGTATCTGAAAGAAATGGAAATGGTAACTTATTTTAAAGAGTATTTTTGTAGGATTTAAAACTCTCTAGATAATTTCAATGATAAGTTCATAATGAAGGAAGATATCTATGATGAATCCATAATGAAGGACGATATCTATGATGAATGCATAATGAAGGGCGATATCTATGATGAATCAAAGATATCGTATCTTTGCGTTTTGAGTTCGTTAAATTTAATTTGTATTTATAATGTCAGAGGGCAATTGCAAAATATTAAATAGATATTTTTTTAATTTTGTTCTTAAATCAGTTGCATTCACTTTGCACCTGCATTTGCTTAAAAAATTGCTGTCTATTGTTATTATTATTATTATTTGCACGTATGCTTGTTTTTAGTTTTAAAGGCATCAAGTCAACTAACGTTGTGGATTAATTTAAAACTACTTTATTCAACTTAATTTGAAGATGTAATTTTATTTGTTTTTGCTTACAATCATATGTTTAATTCTTCAACTTCTTCATTTTCACTGGTGGTTTGAATAAGATTTCTAATGTACATTGAATCATCATTGAAGAAAAATCGGAAAAATATTCGTTACCCTATTTTTTTATCATTGCCGTATTAGAACAGAAATTTGTAGCTAGAAAATTGGAGGACTCAGGTTCTAATACGCTGGTGGCGACCGTTGCAGTCATTCTTTCAGAAAAGATATTTAGTTTGATTTATCGCTGCACGTCCTTTTGTGCGTACTTTAGGCTAATTAGACCGGGACCCACAGTTTTAACTGGATTCCGAACAAACTAACAAACATCCATGCCACCGACAGGATTTGAACCTGAAGCCTGTGATACCAAAGGCCAAGAAAAGAGCAGATTCGAGGAGATTGGGTATGTGCATCGATTATCGATACACATTTTTTTGTTCTAATACAGCTGGCAAAACACTTAGACAGTTGTCTTCGATGCCCTTAAGGCAAGCGCTGCACCGACGTTACTCACCTTAGCACTAAGCAGGGGTGCTTGTACCTTGAATAAGCTACGGACGAGGGTAACAATACCCCCGCAACGCTCTACGATCATGTTAGACCGGCACCTACGGCAAGTGGATTCGAACCACTACAAACATCCACGGCACCGCCGGGACTCGAACCCGAAACCTGTGGTACAGAGCGCTGGCCACTCGGCCATTCAGGCTCCTTATCGATACAAAAATTAATATCGTAAAGTATCTGTAGTTAGACTGCCTCGTGCCAGTTCTCTGGGTTTTCTGCCGCACGAATCCCAAATGCTGGGTAATTAAACCTAGAAGTCATTCCGGAAAGGAATGCCATCTTCTCATCGCCCTTCGGTGTGCTGTTCGTCACGTACATTAAAAGAAATAGAGACCCACCGATGTTAAACAGAAAAATATAACATTAAGAAGTATTCAATTTCGGTCAATTATTCAAATCGTAGTATTTTCCGTATGAAAGTCAACCGGGAATCAATATCCTTCCCTTGTTACTCGTCTCTGGGCTACATAGTGGAAAACGAGCCCACCGATAATCAACAAAATATCCTAGAATAGTATTTCTTTCATTAACATTTATCATTTATACATAAAGTTTATAAACGCTTATATAACATTTATTTATATATATACATATATATATCTTTATTTATTATCATTGTATAATTTATTTATATTTATTGTTATTATATATATATATATATATATAACGACAACATAATTATACTTAATTGTTACATATTGCTCATAAATTCTCAAGGGCTGTACGAAAATGGAGGGAATTTCTGTAAAGTACCAAAATAAAATGTATTGATTACAATTGATTCGATATTTAAACTAGCGATACATCGTAAATCGGAAGACAACAGAATTCGAATACAGATCATCCACAAAGCGGGGAAAAAATGTAATTCATAGATACCTAATAACAATTTTATATAAATATAAGAAAGCAAATTAAAAATAAAGTATATTTCATAATATGTGGAGGCGATAATCAATGATAAAGTGTGGAACAAGAAACCCTGATAATTTAATTTCTGTTATATTACACACGTTTTACTATATGCGCACACACACACACACACATACACATATATATATATATATATAATATTATGCATGTAACGAGCTATATAAAATATATATTCTCAATATGCTTGCTGTACAAAATTTTGCGAGCCTTTCTTTTATTTATTGTTATTTCGTTTATCTTTTTACGTTACAGTAGAATCTGCATCCCATCATTTTTTTTCCGCATTCATCATTTTAAATCAAAGAGTTTATTTAAAACGTTGCAACGGTTAGAATTAAATTGATATATATGTATATAATGCGTTATATAAAATATATTTGCTCTATATGTTTGCTGTACAAAATTTTGCTAGCCTCTCTTTTTATTTATTATGTTATTTCGTTTCCGTTTATTTATTTTCGTTACAGCAGAATCTGGATCTATTATTGCCTCATCATTTTTTCAGCATTCATCGTTTTAAATCAAGGAGTTTATTTAAAACGTTGCAATGGTTAAATTAGAATTGTTATATATATATAACGCTATATAAAAATATATTTGCTCTATATGCTTGCTGTACAAAATTTTGCTCGCCTCTCTTTTATTTATTATGTTATTTCGTTTCCGTTTATTTATTTATTTATTTTCGTTACAGTAGAATCTGGATCCATCGTTGCCTCATCATTTTCCCCGCATTCATCGTTTTAAATCAAAGAGTTTATTTAAAACGTTGCAACGGTTAGAATAAAGTGCTATTGTAAATAAAACTCAGTTTTATATTTCCCCATCAATCATTCAAACGTTTTGCAGACTTTAAGAAACCGTGAGAAGGTTTAAAAAAAAAAAAAACTAAATGGTTCAAAGTGATTTTACTTAAAATTTTAAATAAATAAATAAGCATGATCATATCCGATATAACTTATATTTTTATAGTTTAGTAAATAAAAATTTTTCTATATATTATATGTTTTGCCGCATATATCTACAATAGTATTAATAATGTATATTTAAATATATTAGAAAGTTTTTGCATACCGTACGTTAGTTTACCGTAGGACGTCCGTTAGCTTTTTCTCCCTAGCGCGCATGCTCGCTATGAGCATGCGCTAACGGACGTCCTACGGTAACTAACGTACGGTATGCAAAAACTCTCTATTGTCTCACATCTATCTTTGTCATCAATCTTTTTTTTTTTTTTTTTTTTGAACCCAAAAATATATGGATATTGTTTTCTGGAACGTTTCCTTGACCACTTTCAATTATTATTATTGGCTAATTTTTTTAAAATTTCTTTCACAAGCTTTTCTATACATAATATGTATTTAAATTTCTTTCCCCAGCTAATAGCTATATTATTAAATAATATTAAATTGTTATAAAAATATCATCTAGTGAAAGCAAAGACAATTTTATTTCAAAATAAATATCAGATTTTTGACAAAAAAGAAAATCGTTTAGGATTCTACAGTTTTTTTTTTTTTTTTTTTGCATAGGTTCATTAACGCATAAATTACTGTAATGCGTTTTGTTTTGACATTAAATTCTAAATTTTATGGGTAATCCGTATATTAGCCCAGCTGATTATAATTTAATATTTTATATATTTATACTATATTCCTTTTAACTATTAAATCATTTTTTTTTGTTGTTGTTGTTGTTAATCTAGCAAATTTTCTAAATTAAAAATTAAGGAAAAAAGCAATATGTTTTCAGCAGAAAATATTACAGAAATATTCTACTTAAGTAGTAACAAAGAGCCAAGCCTACGATTCGCGAAAAGTAAATAAAGAAATACCGTTATCCAGCGTTATCAATGACATATATTGATTTAGATTGTTGAAAGTAGAGTAGTAGAGTTGGGAGTAGAATCGGGATATATTTGGGATTTCATGCCATTTATTTATTTATTTTTTTAGCTATTTGTCAACTGACTTTTCGACTGTTTCTGGAATCAAAGAGACTTCAAGAACACTTTCCGTCAACTTAGTCACTTTTTTTCAATGAAGAATCAAGACTGATTTTTATAAATTTTAAAATTATTATTAAAAATGTTTGTGCAAATGAATTCCAATACATTTTGACGCAATCTATATCTACATTATATATATCTATATTGAAATTCTTAATTTCAAACACTTATTTTTACTATGGTTGATGTTTTATCATGCTGTTATGTTTTTGTTTCCTTACGGCAGAAAAAGATCGGAATGTGTTTTTAAAGTTTCAGTTTGACAAAAAGTAAAAAAAAAAAAAAAAAAAAAATTAAGATAAAAAATTAATTGGAGCAATGAAACGAAAATTTAATTTCCTACAAGGTTTAAATATAAAATTGTAGCTTATAGTTAAAAAAAAAAAAAAAATTGCATATCTTTATTTCCGCATGTTTATTAAAGTAAAATCACGATGATCCACTTTTATCCCTGGACGTGAAATTCCGTTCTATAAACTGTCAGGTCTGAAACAATATTTTGTATTCAGTGAGTAATTCCATCTTTTTTTTCCCTTACCATTTTGATAGAGTAGCTTTATGCGGTTATAGTTAAAAAAAAAAAAAAAAAAAATTTTCTATTATGCTTTAAGGAATAAAAAAATGTGTACTTAAGATTAAACACAATTAAATTGATTATAAAATTTAATATTTATTTTTAAACTATTAAATAATCTTATGAATGCTAAATTAGTTTTTTTTTAGCAAAAGATGCAGTGCTTTCAATCGAACCTGTTGTTATAGAAACGTGAATCTCTCAGCTACTTCATTAATTATTCAGTTAATTCCGTTGAACTAATTTTTGTATTGCTATTATTAAAATAGATTTTCTTCGTGATTTTAAAATGGGGAAACATTGAAAAAATGATTCGACTAAAAATTAATGAATAAGAAGAGTAGTATAAAAATCAGCAAATAAATTTTTTACTGTCATGAGTTTTAAATTAATAACGGCATTTCCTTCAGACCATGTTTACTTTGGTTAGAAAACCTAAATCAACTGAAAAAAATTTCGAAATTGGATCAATATTAGTTAGAAAATTATCCAATTTGGATAAATTAGATTTGGTCTGGTTTTGTCACTCTACGGTCATTTTTGTGCTTACTTTAAGCTAATTAATTCTACAATTTAACATGAATTCCGAGCATTCTATTCCACTAACAAGCATCCATGTCCCCACTAGGAATCGAACCTGAAGCCTATGACATCTAAGGCCAGACAGCTAGTCAATTGAGCATCGGGCCGCTCAAACTATGTTTAAGAAAAGGTATTGTACATTTAGTTTGGTTTGTCGCTCTACGGTCATTTTTTTGCACACTTTAGGATAATTAGACCGGGACCTACAGTTTAACGTGGATTCGAACAACTAGCAAATATCCATGCCACCGGCAGGATTCGAACCTAAAAAACCTGTGGTATCAAAGGTCAGAGAGCTAACCAATTGGCCATCAGGCCGCAGTACATTTAGTTCAAAGATGCTTACATTTTCATTTTAATTTAACATCTAAAAAATTTTTAAATTATATTTATTTCACATACTTATTCAGATTTAATTGGATGATTATTCTAATCAAATTTTCATCGTTATAGAGATGATTTTTAAAGAATATTTAACAATAATCTACTTTCCTCAACTAATGACTTCAATTAACTTAACAATGGCTTTAATTAACTAATTGGGACAATAAATAATATTTGATTTCAAGAGTCCTCATTAAAAAATCAAATATGTCCGCAATTATTTGTCAACTGATTTCATTTTCTTTTTTTGAATTATTTATGCATTTTTTTATATTCAATGTTTTATTGATTTTTATTTGGTGTTAGGAAATGTACATTAAAATGTATTAAAAGAAATAATATTAATCGAAAAGAGTTACTTCAGTTCTAATGTAAGTTTGGATTTTTATATTATGCATATGTGTGATGTTAAAAAAAAATGCTACATTTATTTGTTTAATACCAGAATAATATAAATTATTAACCATCAATAATTATCTGTTTTATTATAATAGAGTTCAAAGTGCTAAGACATTCATGTATTGTTATTTTTGAAGTCTGGATCGTCTAGTTATGAAAATAATATGACTAAATAAAGAAATAATATGAATAAAAAAAAAAAAAGAATCCCTTCAATTCTAATGTAAGTTTGGATGTTACGTTTTGCATATGTATCATGTTAAAAAAAAAAATTCTGTAATGAAATGCTGCATTTATTTGTTTAAAAGAGAATAATATAAATTATTAAGCATCAATAATTATCTGATAATTTATAAAAGAGTTCAAAGTACTAAGTCATTCAGCAATTGTTATTTTTGAAGTCTGGATCGTCTACTTATGAAAATAATATGAATAAAAAAAAGGGTTACTTCAATTCTAATGTAAGTTTGGATGTTACGTTTTGCATATGTGTCATGTCAAAAAAAAAATTTCTGTAAGGAAATGCTACATTTATTTGTGTAATTTGGTGTAATTATAGTGTTTGTCTAATGTTACATTTTGCATATGTGTCATGTTAAAAAATTCTGTAAGGAAATGCTACGTTTATTTGTTTAAAACGAGAATAATATAAATTATTAAGCATCAATAATTATCTGCTTTATTATAAAAGAGTTCAAAGTACTAAGTAATTCAGCAATTGTTATTTTTGAAGTCTGGATCGTCTAGTTATGAAAACTCTAAAACAACACGATCGATGTCTGAATCTTCTGGTTAGAATGTTTGAAAACAAACAATACTACAGCTAAAACAATTCTGTTTTCAAAGAGCTGAAGAACTAGTTGTAAAAAAGAAAGTGATGATACTGAACTTGAAAGGAAACCTTCAAAGGAGCTAATTTTTTTCAAAGAGATTTTCACGAAGGATATACTTGGTATCCCTGTAGGAAAAAAAAATTCTCCCGCCATTATTCATTCTATTTTTACGATACCAAAATGCTTTTCTACAACCTTGAGTTTTCATTCGCATAATGCCGAATATTGCGCCACACTGGCGAATGATCTGGCGACACCATTTTGCCGAATCTCTGGCAACCCTGCTTGTGTTCAATGCATGCTGAATTTTCTCGTCTTCTGTCAGACTAGAAACACGTGTTTTTTGCGCTGTCGAAGAAAACCGTGTTCTGGTAATTATAATTAAACGCCTCACGAAAAAATTTAAAATATTGACAATTTTTTCCCGTCTTTTTCGGGAGTTTGTTTCATTTGCTCCACATCGTCTAAAGAAAAAGCACAACGGAGGGTAAAGGTTTCTCCGTTAGTACTGCCACAATGAAAATGAAAGGAAAAAAAAAGGTAAAAAAAATTGTCTAAGTTTGTTTTGACAGTAAGTAAAGTTTGAGATGCATCATAAATGTAGATGTATCGGGAGTTTTTATTTATATATTTTTTCATATAAGAAATTCATTTCATAGTTTTTATTAGATTAATGTAGTGCAAAAATGTAATAATTTGCATGCTTTGTACTTTATATATATATAAATTAACATTGCAAATTAATTAAATTTGCTTTGTGTAATTCAAAGATTAATATGAGAATTGCGCAGTAGTAAGAAATTACAAATAATATTTTTAATCCATCTAATCGATACATAGTTTTTTGTTAATAATTTAATCAATTATTTCAAAAATAATGCAACATCAGTTAATGGAATTTTATACATATTAATATCGAACGAATGAGTTTGTCCCCCCCCACCACCACCCACACTTTTTTCCCATCTTCCTCCCACTTAGCAATATTGGTAGATATTGCTTATCTCAAGTAGATCTTGTAAAATCTTTTACCCATATCTTTCGTTCCTGTGTTTTTGAAATATCACGCAGATGCGAGAATTTCTAATTGAAAGTTTTCAAGTATTTTTGACACAACGATTTTTTTTTTTTCACAACACGCAATGTTGATACTAGAACTGTCAAAAGACGTTAAAAGAGCCATTGCGTCATAAGACGAAAGTTGCGTTTTGCAGTTGTGCGCAACGGCCCGACGTGAGTTGATAGCGGAAGCAATGGCCTTTAGTACTGTGCTGGAAAAAGAAAAAAAGAAAAAAAAAAATGATGAAATTTATTGATCTTTATTAATGATAGATATGCAGAGAAGAAAATATATAGGCTCAGTTAAACGCCATAAATGTTTTTCTAGAAGTTTTTAATTAATTTTTTTATAAGGATACTTAACGTATTTAAATTCTAATAATTTTAAGATGAATTTGATCAGAAATTTTGATTCTATATATATTTTTATTTATTGATATGTAGTAAATGATAGACTGGATTCAATTAAGAAATAAGGAATTGATCCTTTTTATGTACGATTTGAAAAATTTACATATTAATTTTTCCTGTAACCTATGCAAGTGTGTACAAATTATAATCACTTAATGAAAATAGAATTGCGTCATATATTTTTTTTTTATATATATATTTTTGTTAAAACATTCACTTATGACGGGAATAAAAACGCGCATTCTCTAAGAAAAAAAAATCAGTCAGTCAGTTAGTCAACTAGTTTCGATAGATTTTATTTCAAGAAACTGCGTAGTTAACATATGACTTAAGAGTTTGGGCTTCATCAGAGAACATGGTCCCAGATTACTTGATACTGATTTTATAGATGAAAAAGTCGTACATGCTTTACTTGTATTAAACTCCTGTAATACTCCTATAATAAACTCCTTACTTGTATTAAACTCCTGTTACTTGTAATTGCCCTGACTATGCAGAAGAACTTGTGCTCTAAATGCATTCTAGCATTCTATAGAAGTTTCTTTGATCTGTCAGATTCGTTACCTTAGGCTGATCAGATCCTTTTCTTTCATTAATACCTGAATATTCTATGTTGTTCAATTACCATATTATAAATAACATTGCATTTTTAAATCTTTTTGAACTATTTATTATATGGTGTATAAAAATCATTAATATTATATATCCTGGTATTCTAAATTCTTTTTATTCGTCATAAAATTGATATTATTTCAATCAAATGACATTTGTGCAAATTTGTAATATCGGAATATGAAAGGAAAATAAAACATAGAATAAAGCAAATTGATCACAATTTTTTTTTGAACGTTTTGCTTGTTGATCTCTATTTTCAGGCTTGATTCTGTAGAGTAATGGGAACTTCATTTCCGAATATATTCTTTAAATAAAAGCATTGGCATTAATACCGCCAGATTTTTATGCCTCGTTCCCCTGACACCATGCTTGAGTATCATCACAATAGACGCTGGAAGTTTATTTCAAGTCCCTGAGTAGATTAAACAAGATAAAAATCATATCAACCCATGGAAGAATAACTTGACAAGCGGCATTCACTTTTTTTACTCAACTCAACCGCGTAAAAGAAGCACACAAAGAGACATCCTTTCAATTTAACGCTTCGTCTAGCGACTCAGAAATTCATGGATTATCTTTTGTTGTATAAATTTGTATTAATTACTTTCTCGCTTCAATCTGAACCTTTTAATTAACCCATTGCTCTTAATAGATGTTGAAATTGAGTCTTCTTGTTTCGCTTCATTCAACCCGAAGAAGGAACCACATAATAAAGAGAAATTGCTCCAAGTGTCGTTCCTCGATGGGTCAGACAGTTTCAACAGACCGGAACGCTTTTTGGTTTCAATCTGGTGGTGGCTTTTTCCCTTTGGTCACTTTCACTTGTTCAAGGCCATATTTTGAATTTTAAATTAGCAATCTCTTTTTATTGCCTGATAAGATCTTCACCATTCACTTGCATTTCGGTTATTTTCTAACCGAAAACTTCACTAGAAAAAAAAAAAGGTCAAATTGAATACGTTTCACAATTTATGGCACTTCCTCTTTAAGGTGTTGGCAGCAAGTTTTCTTTGCTGGAATGATTGAATCTCGACTTAAATCAATCAGTTTCTGATTTTGGTGACATCTTTTTCATTGGAAAGAATTTAATTTCATGTTCTAACCACAACTGGTTCTCAAGGTTTCCTCAGATTGAGAAAAGTTAGGCGCCAATGTTAAGCACACTCTAGGACCAATAATTAATCAGTCTTAAAAGGTAGATAAACTCAACAAATCTAATCTAGACTTGAGAATAGAGATCGAGGCTAATCCTTTGGTGAATGACCAGTTCACTTACGTATTAGTATATTGTTGTTATTATGTCTTGACAAAATAAGAGGAATTTAAGTAGTCGATTTTCTCAATTTCAAAAGGGGGAGAATAATCTTCTTCTATGAGTAGGTGTTGAGTAAATTCCAGCAATTATTACTCATGTTTTATGACATTTAACAGATGTAAAATCGATTCGAAAGCTTGGATGCGAAATTAAGTGAATCTAATTACAGTATTTCTTAACTATTATCTTTTGTATTCACTGAAGTTATTTTGTTTAAAGGAAAACCAACATTTTTTATTTTGAATAGAGGAAGTAGGCAAAAAAAAAAAAAAAAAAATATATATATGTTAAATTCTTTGAAGTGATCGTTAAGATTTTGAAATAAAGATTGTATGGGATTAATTTTTTTTATTGGTGTATTTTTGTTGCTTAAAATTTAAAATACGTTATACTTAAATCTATAAATGATGGTATCTTATCTTAGAATTTTTTTAGACATTTTATGATGCTTTCAAAGTATTTATAGTCATTAGTGTATTGCAATTTAGTTTTTTTCTTTTAATATATGGGATATCTTAAAATTTTTAACACAATTGTACCTTTCAGTTGAATTTCATCATATATTAATTTTTAGCCTTAACTGAATATAATTGTGTTTTTTAAAAAGGTGAGAAAATTAAAACAAATGCTGTCTCACAATTATTATCCAGGAAATATTTTTGATATCTTCTTCAATCAGAAGCAACGGGAATGTTTCAACCTTTAGAAACATTTAAAAATATTGAAATATTTTTTATGAAGGGCAGATTATTTAAAAAATTTGCTGACGTAGCACAACCCTTTGTTACTATCTTTTACAACTAGCCTGTTCATCTTTTTTTTTCTAACTTGGCGAATCTATGTATTATTATTGTTATTCATATCGGCAAAATAAAAATAACATGAAAGGAAAATATATATCAGAAATATATATCCCTATGCCTAAAATAACGTTAAAAGTTAAGTAATGGTTACTAAAGATTATATATATTAGATTCGAAATCACTTAATTTCATCCATCTAGCTTTCGTATTTCAACGAAAACTTACTATAACATTCATGGTACAGAAAATTCTACTATGATTTTAAGTCATTAATTAGATCTAATGACAACTGGATTTATGGAAGATTATTTTATGAGTGACAGCTAAAAATATCTTAGGTTCGTTTTTCTAAGCTTAGCCTGTCAATACCAATACCAATCCCAATTTGAATTAGATCTCAATTGTTACTGAATTTTTCCAGGATATTTATTTTTATAAGATGTAATTTTGCTATTTAAGTTGATTAAAATTTCGTTTTCTAATTTCTCGATAGTCAAATAAAAATAATTCTCGACTTCCAACAAAATTTTCATTGGAATTTACTTGGTTCTTAAAAAGTTCTCAGTTAATTTTTATCCTTGCCTTCTGCTGATTTGCTTTAATTCATTTCTCAAAAATTAAATTGACTAGTTGAATAATAATCCAAGTTAAAAACAATATTTTATAATTCCTAACTTTTTCAATTATTTTTTGACAAAATAAGCTGTTACTTCTTTTTCCCCGCGTTGTGTATTGAATTTTTCATTATGGAAAATCTTATTTTTCCAGATTATGACTTGACACATTTGAGAAGCTTTTGTAATCTGATGCAAATTTATTTCATAAATATATCCTGAAGAAACTTATTCCTTTTAGAAACGTGTGCTAAAATATTGTTCAAATTAAAATGAAAAGTGTCAACATCAAAAACGATTCATTGATAACAGTGACTTAACTGTCAAAAATATATATATCATTTTCAAGAAACGGAATTCTTGATGCTGTAGTATTGTTCTACAAGCTGATAGCGGAATTTGACAAATTCAAATCCATCTAATAAGTTCTCTTTTATACTCACAGTATTGTAGTCAATGGCATCTTCTCTCGTCCTTTTCCATTTCATTTAAACAATATTGCTTTCATCCTAAAAAAATCGTCCTCATATTGTTCTTCTACTCTTGAATGTCAGTCGAGAATCCTAGAAGTCATAACTATTCTTAAACAGTGGTATTTCATACCTGACATGTCTTGCTGTAAATGAGATAATGTTTGAGCCAGATAAGGCAACAATTCTTTCAAATTCTCGGGTTGTCTATTTTTAGAAGAAAAAATAAAAGAATTATGTCCAATTTCTTATGCTTTCGTGTGTTACAGATAATTTTATTGCGAATAGTTACCAATATCTGGTCATTTCCTAACTATTTTGAATATTCCAGCAACTCAATGCTTATTTCAGCACTTTAATTCCTTTGCAGGTTTTAGAATATTTCATAGAATATTTTGCTAGAGTTAAGTAGTTAATAAAACAGTTTTTCAGTAAAGGTTTTTTTTTTTTAAATCACATCGCGTTTATTAAACTATGCATGAAGTTGGTATTTCATTTAATTTGTCAATTCGTAGTTTTTAATTTTTTCATTTCAGATTAGGAAATAATTCTTACCTTCTTTATTTGTGTTGGAAGCTTTATTAAAATACTCATAAATAGGTGCTCAGTTTTCGTAGTAAATTTAAATCACAGTTCAAATTTTAATCTTTTTATTAGGATTTTCTAAAACATGTTAAACAATCAAATACCAATATGCTTTTTAATAAAGCTACATCATGCTTCTGGTTATCTACAATAGGATTTCATGCAGCATTGATGCTTATTCTAGGATTCAGTAGAACTATATTTTATCTGATTTCCTCTCAGTTGCGAATACTATAGTTGAAACTACAACAGGGATCATCGAATTATTGATCAACTCAACTTAATCCATTGCCTTTCCTTTAGTTCTTATTGATCTCTAATGATCACTAAGCGGAATTACAAGACATTTTTCACTGTCAGTTTATCGTAGTTGAATCTGACAGCTAAAATTGGTGGTTCTTATACTTTGAATTTATTCATACCTTAGGATTAACTTCGAAAGATATTATCGTATGTATTTGTTCAAAAATAAGTCGTATAATGTAATATTTTTAAATGATAAATAGAACTAAATACAATTCATTTTTTACCGGTATCACCTTATATTAGGTTTATTCATGAGTATAAAAATCAAAACTGAATTATATAACCTCTTTCCTTTTTCTTCTTCATTGGCTCAACAGCCCAATGGTGGGCCAAAGCCGTCTAACTACTGGCTGATTTCGAGACAGGAGATGTTTTCTTTTTAAGTAGTAAGGTTGTCAGCCCTACGCCCAACTCTCTGCAGTCATATTAGATCTACTACTACACCACACCACACCACTGTGCCTAGAGCTGAGTTGCCCCTTTTCAGTTTGGGAATAATGTGGGTGAGAATAAGTGTGATTGGGCTCTGTGACGCTCTACGGTCATATGAGACCGGGATCTACAGCTTAAAGTGGATTCCTAACCACTACAATCATCCATGGCGCCGCCGTCAATCACTCAGCCATCAGGCCCCCATAAGCCTTTTAATATCAAACTTTTTTTGCTAATTTTGGATGGAAATAATTTTGCTATTTTGGTTGAAAATAGTTTTCCTATATTTCTCAATAAAGCACACACACACACATATTTAGTTGAGCATAATTCAATTTTATAATTTGTATTAAAAATAGTTGTTTTATGTTTTATTTCAAAGATACATTATAAATCTCCATATCGGTAATTATTTATGGAAATAGCACTGAAAAATTCTTCTACCCTCTTCTTTTCCTTTTTAATTTCTAATTTGAGGTTAAATATATATCCCAGTTCGTTGTTAGTACGGAATTTTGACTCGCACTTGATCGAGTGCGTTCCATTACCCTGGTATGATGTATGGTATTTCATATTTTAGACTTTCGAATATCTACCCTACTTCAAAAGCTCAAAATGACTCTCCTGAAATCAATTTTTTTTTTGTCAGACGACTATTTTATCTAAATAGTTAACTGCCATAAAAGTAATGTTTAAAATTTTTTTCTCTCCACATTTTTAATATTCGAATAAATGCGATCAATTTAGATCTATGACATCAGTCGATCTTTGCGAAAGGTTGTGCAATGTGTTATATCTGTTTACTTCTTTCTTGAAAACTTATTTAATTTTTCCAACTACCGGCATCTTTTTTCCCCTTTTAGTGGGGATGAATTTGGCTGGTCGCCAATCGTTGCTTAAGAATCATTTATTCCCTCATTTCTTTATTCAATCATTCATTCTTTGCAGGCCTGAGAAAACGAAATTTCAGACATGGAGTAGAGAGACAATCAAAATTAGATTACTTTATCATTATGTTATGATCTCCACGACGTTATTAGTTGTGGCTTTGATTTATGGTTGCCATACTATCTTTTTTGATACTTTTGACTGGATAATTTGTACCAAATGCTTCAGTTTCTTCATTATTTAGATCTGCCTGTTCATATTATTGTTGATTCAAGGTAGTTTTTGAAATAAAAGATATTTCAAATCAATGAGAAGCATCGTATTTTAACATTTTTCTGTCCGTTTAAATTTAAAGGTAAAGCTTTTGATATTGATTGTTAACGCTGAAGTATTTAAACAGAATGAATGTAAAAATGGCCATGGTTCCTTTATTAAAGGCGGCCTGATGGCCAATTTGCTAGCTCTGTGGCCTTTGGTACCACAGCCTTCATGTTCGATCCTGGCTTGGGCACGGATGTTGGTTAGTGGTTCGGAATCCACTTTAAACTGTAGGTCCTGGTCTAATTAGTCTAAAGTGTGCATAAATGACCGTAGAGTGACAACCAAACCAAATCAAACATTTGTTGAAGAGATTCTACTATCTTATCAGCAAAATTTTTTTAATTCCTTAAAAAAAATACACCAAACATTTAGAGAGTAATTTTTCACTTTAAAATATAAAAATGTATACTTTTGAAACTATATTTAGTAATGAGCATCATTATATAATGGTGGTATATATCTGTCTTAGTTATTTTTTATTTTCATAACTAAAATTTTATGCCCCAGTTATTTTTCAGGTTTATTTCTGTTTATATATAGTCAAGAAAATCAATAGATTGCAGCTTGTTTATAAACTTAAATCATTAGAAAGAATGTGATTTGCTTGCATTGATAAAAAAATAGGAATAGTTTGAAGAGAATTTTATTTTATTGCGATTTTTCCTTGAGATATTTTGTTTGAAAAAACAACAGAAAAGTACCTACAACAAACAAAATTTTTGTATATTGCATAATGATAAGAAATTTATCTTTCACTTTATTTTTTGCTTCTGTATATCTTGTATTAAAATTTTGTGCTTGAATAATTTCAACATCTGAATGAAAAATCAATATGCTATAACTTAAGTTTTTAATTCTAGTTTTTCCTTTGCTTAAATAAAAGTATTCGCACATCTGAATTATAAATATGCAATTTCGTAGTTAATTTGATAATGAATATATTTTTATAAATATATTCATTCAATGTGAAATGAACAAATTGTGTTTTAGGATCGGTATTTTGTTTTTATTCTTTGAATAATACTGTCACTCAGATTTTGGTGAGGATATTATATATCAGGTTTCTTATTGCTTTCTGTAATTTATTCAACGGTTATTTTAACGAATTTGTTTTAAATAATTACTAACTAAGCACTTTGAGCAAATTTAAGGCTATACAGAAACAGTTTTGCAATGTGCAATTAATATAGTAAAAGTAAAAAATTTCGGGATAATCCAAGTTTTTTCTCTCTTTTTTTTTTTTAATCCTTTGGACATATTCGCGGCCAAGTGGCTAGCGCTCTGGCCTTTTGGTATCCCAGGCTTCAGCTTCGAATCCTGATTGTGGCATGAATGTTTGTTAGTGGTTCGGAATCCACATTAAACTATAGGTCTCGGTCTGTTTAGCCCAAAGTGTGCACAAAATAACCGTGAGGTGACAAAAAAAAAAAAAAAAAAAAAAAAAAAGACGAATGCACTTTATTTTTCCATTTTTACTTTGGACATATTCAAATATTGGTACTTAACGATATTATCCATAAAATCCAATTCTCCAGCACTCAAAATTCTGGTATATTCCAGATCGTGGTTTTTTCATCTCCTTGCTCGACAATAGCCTGGAGGCTTTTTCTTCCTGTTCCGTATTTGATTTTCTCCGAGTCAAAATTTATCTCTATTTCTGTGAAAAATTGTAGCTTTTAACAGTGAATATAACTTTATCCCAAAAATCCTTTTTGTTTCCTGCATTTAATCTTGTTTTTATTCCGTAAAGTTTTTCCTTTGGCACATCCAGCCATACGAAGAATTCTGAAAATACTTTTTGGGATAAAATTCTGCAAGCTTAAATAATAGTTTTTGACGCAGAAAAACAAAGATAAAATTTTATTTATTTTTTTTTTTTTTCTTGAGAATGAATTATGTTCTCTTTGAAACAATAAAGCTACTATGTACTGAAATTTTAGTAAAATGCCTTTTTTTTTTCATGATTATTACTTGAGAATGAGTTCTCTTTGAAATATTTTCTTTCATGAATTTTCAGTGGACCCATGAAATCAATAAAGCTACTATGTACTGAAATTTTAGTAAAATGCCTTTTTTTTTTTAACAATTTCAAAAATTTTATGTACTTGAGAATGAGTTCTTTTATTTTCACCATTGAAATCAATAAAGCTACTATGTCTGAAATTTTAGTAAAATGCCTTTTTTAAAATTTCTGATTATGTACTTTAGATGAGTTCTCTTTGAAATATTTTCTTTCATGAATTTTCAGTGGACCATTTCCATGAAATCAATAAAGTTACTATGTACTGAAATTTTAGTAAAATGGCATTTTAAAATGGAAAATTTCTGATTATGATTTCACTTACTTAAAGAATTTCAAAATTATTTTGTCGAACTTTTTTTCTTTTTAAGTTCTTTTATACAGCAATTTTGAATATTGAATGTCCACTAGATCGAGACAGATAACAAAATATATTTGAAATTTTATTTGACATTGTTATTTTTTATGTAAATTTAGAGTGTACGAATACTTTTTTATCCGATCAGAAAGTTATATAAATTAAAATAATTTTCTTAATATAATTATTGAATATTATAGTTATTTTACTCCAATCCAATTAATCCTGGGATTAGTATAAATAGATTTTGGTTCATAAATGTTGATTATGGGATGCACTAAGAAAGCTAGCTTTCACTTTTTATTCCATATCTCAAAAATGATAATAAAATCTCCAGTATTTCTTAAATATTTATCAGTCATTATTAAATGAGTAAAGAATTTTACCTAAGAAAAATTGTAGGAAATTCTGAAGCATGAAACTGAATAAGTAAGTATAAGTTTTTTTTTTTTTTTTTTAATCTTATCAGAATTAATAATTAATGCATAACAAGTAGATTTTTAATTTGCTACAATTTAGGACGTAATTTATTTTCGTATTTTAGCTCTGGTTACCAATTTTTTTTTTTGACAATCAGCTTTCCTTCTTTATAACAAATGGAATTATCTTTTTTTTTAAAACTATGGATATTTATTTCATTGTATGTAAAGTAAGCTGATAAGTGTTTGGATAATTATCCATTAATCCAATTTAAAAACATTATGCATGAAGTTAATTGAAAAAAAGTGAAACGAAACTTGCATGGCCATTAGTTTGTATTGTTTTTAACTGAAGAATAATTTTAATCTAGTTAACTTTTAAGTAAAATTGGTTTTCTTTTTAATTGCTTAAAAATCAATTAGCATTCAGAAATTTTAGATGACTTAGTAGTTAAATTAAACTTTTTTGTTAGCTAAAAGATTTTCTAATTTTTATTTTTTAATTTTAAAAAGGATATTTAAATACTATCATTAATTATTTTAGAAACCTTATTAGAGTTTATGTAGATTTCTAATCATACTCTTAATCAAAATTACATCCCAGAAAAACATTTTTTAGTCAATTTAATTTCTTAATGCTTCAATCGTTGTTATTAACAAATGGGTGCAATCTACTCGGTCCCCATTTACTTACTACTTAACTTTTTTTCAGCCTAATTTGTCTAATGATACTTAAAGAAATTTCGTTTCACGTAAAAATTTTTAAAGAAGAGATTTGGGGCATCAAATTAATACATTTTTTAACATTTTTGATATATTACCTTGCTTTACAGTTTTAGGTAGAAGATACAAATTGCTGCAGGTAAGTTAGATTTTGTTTTTAAAAATTGTGTAGAATACCAGCTCAAAAAAGATTTGAATATATTGTGGAATCCGTTTTTATACGTTCCTGCTCACTACAATTTCTCGGTATTAGCCCAGTACTCGCCTTAAATGTGCTATTTAATTGCAGTATTTGTCCCACATGTGTGCGGCTTGATGGCCAATTGGCTAGCGCTCTGGTAATTAGTACCACAGACTTCAGGTTAGAATCTTGGCAATGGCATGGATGTTTGTTAGTGGTTTGGAATCCATGTGAAACTGTAGGTCCCTGTCTCATTAGCCTAAAGTGTGCAAAAAAATGACCGTAGAGCTACAAACCAAACCCACATGTTGCGAGTTTTCGCTTTTTGTAGTGATCAATGAAACGCATAAAATGGATTCTACTTTTCTTGTATTTATGAATATAAATTTCAGGTTTAAAAATACAAAGGTAAGTCCTTTTTAGTTTAGCTACCAGATATCAACTATTGAAAAGCATCTTTGTTGCTGAAATCTGGAGGTGATGCCACCAAACGTACGTATTTGATTTTTTTATATATATAAACATTGGGCATGTATTGGAACGCACTAGTTTTATGTTGATGTAAGTAAAGATTCCAAGTCTTTGCATAAATTCTTATGCTAAAGTAACTTTAAAAAGATAAATGTTCGTGAAGGAGCTTAAAATATCTGTATTTTACATCAAGTACAATCCGTGTCTGTATTTTATTCATCATACTGATGAATTAAAAAATGAGTCACCTTCTCACCAAGCTATCTTTCGCCGATAAAATTTTTTCCCCAAACATAATACACTTGCCAGAAAAAGTCTGCGTACAAGCACATAGCACATATTCAAAATTGAAAAAAAATCATGTTTTAATAATGATATTAATTTTATATTGTATTTAATTTATTCTTTACACAATTCATTAGCATTTAATAACAATTAAAGAAATACAACACAATTTGTGTTTAAAAAAATAACAATTAAAATAAGGAATATTAGAAATAGCTGCCAGAAAAAGTCTGCTTACAGATGAAAAAAAAGCATTAAAAAATACTTCCCATTGGCTTTCAACTAAACTTTAATAGGTGGTTGGATAACCCTTACGTCTGAGAACCTCTGTTAATCGTTTGGGCATAGAATGGACGAGTTTGGAGGTCTCCTCAGAAGAAATGTTATTCCATTCTGGGATTATCCCTCTCTTTAACATTTCTTTTGAGGTAATCTTGTGCTGTCGAATTTTTCGCTCCAACAAGTCCCATAAATGCTCAATGGGGTTTAAGTCCGGCGATTGTGGAGGAGAATGCAATTGATTTTTGATATTGTACAGAAGGCAGAGCTTAATATTATGGGCAGTGTGCTTCGGATCATTGTCCTGTTGAAACCACAAGTCATCTCCTAGGTTCAAATCCTGTGCGCTCTGTTTAAAATTTTCTTTTAAAATGTTGATATATCCCATATGGTTTAATGTCGACTCTATAAAGGTTAGACGACCTACGCCGTTGGCAGCCATGCACCCCCAGAGCATTATACCACCTCCTCCATGCTTAACTGTAGGCACAAGATTCTGCTTCTCAAGAGCTGTACCTTGTTTTCTCCACACCAGCTTACGTTCTTTTATGCCAAATATGCAAAACTTGCTCTCATCAGAGAATAGTACTTTTTCCCAAAATTGTAGAGACTTATTTACATACTCATTTGCAAAATGTAAACGCTTTTGCCTATTCACAGCTGATATGTGTGGCTTCCTGTGAGCAACACGGTCACGATACCCAGCCTTTTTCAAAATTTTTCTTATGGTGTCTTCATGGAGTGTTTTTTTAAATCTCTCTCTAACCTCACTTGCAATCTGAAAGGCACTTATACGTGGATTTAAACGTTCGACTTGAAGACATATCTCTTTTCACGGGCAGTGAGTTTAGATGGACGTCCAGAACGTGGCTTTGAGATTATAGATTTCGATGAAGTGTAATTATTGATCACTTTTGATAGAGGAATGAGTTCTTCCAACAATCTTGTCAATTTGCCGAAGAGTTTTGCTTCATTCCTAAGTTTTGTGATGATCTTCTTTCTTCAGGAGTAATCTCCTTTCCTTTTAAATCCATTGTGATTTACTTGCCACAAATCTTGAAAACATAATATTTCAACTACTATCTAATAAAACTGAGCAAGTGGGTAAAGTTAATTGAAGTTTGATTTGCACATTTCATTATATTTATTTTTGTACGCAAACTTTTACTGGTAGCAATTTGTGTTATTTCTTAAGCATAACGTGTGTTATATTTCATAAATTATTATGAAAAGTTATTGAATTGTGTAAGGAATAAAATAAATACAATATGAAATTATTATCATTTTCAAAATATAATTTTTTTTTCGTTCTTGAATATTTGCTATGTGCTTGTACGCAGACTTTTTTCTGGCAAGTGTATGTAGCTTATCTGTAAGATCAAGATATTATTTATACATACAACGAAACATAATTTTGATAATTTTTTTAAATATTTTTTCAATATTAATGTGGGAATAATCTAAATTTGTGAGATGACGTTTCTTCCTGGGTCAATAACGAATTCCTTAGCTCATGCGTAAAACTAAGACTTTGAAGAAATGTTTAATTTTAAAATAAAATTCTATTCCCTTAAATATTTATAAACTCACTAAAGTGCATTTCCATTAAATTTAAAGTGCATTTCCATTAAGTGCATTCCAATATTTTTAATAATTGTACGTATATAGATTTTATCTTGTTTCCTGTTGTAGCATAGATTTGATGTTCTGTTGAATTTTTCAGTAGCTAAGACGCATTACTCATCTTGAACTTAACATATTTCGTTAATAAAAATATTTTTATTGTACGTTTTACATATCTCCAATGAAATACATTTTTTAAAGTAATACGGGGAAGTTTTTGTCTATATTAATAAACATCTAATATATGTCTGAAATTATTGCCATCCCTCAAAAATCCAGCATTTTTTCAGGTGGAAATTTAATATCGTCTTCAAAAACCTTTTAGAGAATGAAATATGGAGTTACACTTATGAGCAATAACTTATATATTAAAAAGTTTTTCTTACTAAGACAATTCATTTGGAATTATATTTTAAATTCAAATTTAAATTCGAGATCAAATTAAATTTGTGACATCAGTGGGATTTGTCCTGAGAGTTAAAATGAGACTTCAATCTCGACAGGAAAGAAACCTTTCATTTTTATGCGAGCGTTAGTTCTACCGATACTAAAATTCACGAAATTTCTAGTTGTTTCCTTGAAAATTTAACATTTAAACCAAGTTTTTTCTGACTATAAAATAATTGAAATCCAAAAAATTATGGTAATAGGAGATGTAAATGTGATTTTTAGAATGTAAAAAAGTTGCGCCACTAAAGCTTTTTAGAGGCGAAATAACATTGAAAATATCTTGGGGCGATGCGGATATCTGGAGAAATATTGATTGAACAAACACATTGAAGACTAGAAGAACTTTTTTTTGTAATTTAGTCAGATATATATCTGATAGTGGCTTAAATTAATACGAGGGAAGTGTTAAAACATTTCAAAAGAAGTAGAGAGGTTTAGGAAATTCGAATAATCTCTAAATTGTTTTAAATAAATCCGTTATTGTTATGTCATATTCCCTTTTAAAGACTGCTGGTTATCATAGTGATTAACTATAAGTTTGAATTATAAATTTATGAGAAAATAAATTTACTTGGTTTAAATTACTACCCATCTCTAGTCAGAAGATTAAATGTTATCGATCGCCATTTCTTACACCTCCATTTAGCCTAATGCATACTTGCTAACTTTTACGGATTATCCATAAAATCTACAGATTTGCACCTGCTTTTATTGATTTACAGATAAATTCGTTGTTCATCAGTAGCATAGATCTAATCTGTTTCGATTTCAAAATTGAAATATATCAATGTTGTAAATAAATTTTCTGTTATAAGTTTGGTATTCATTTACCTGCAGTGGCGTTGTGGATCAAAGATTTTGTGACCTTATCTTTAGTGGATCATTATTACCTTAAATTAATCAACAGTTGGACGCAAGGATATTAGATGCATGAACGCTTAAAATTAATCTGCTACTGATTAGTCTCTGAAAGAGTTGCAAACCAATGAAAGAAAAACGCTTCAAAAATGTACATAATATTAATAATCTGTATCCGTTAAATGATAAAAATTGAGATTTTTTTTTTTGGTTGTTAAATAGTAAGCTACAAAATAATTTTTCTTATCTTACGGTTTGTAGACTTAACCATAAGCTTGTGAATTTTTATCTTATATAAAGAAAAACGCACAAGAATTTTTTAAAAATATTCTTTCATTCTAAGGTATAAACATTTGTTGGAAAAAATGTGTTTTTTTTTTTTTTTTTTAAATTTGTTTTATACATTTAAGCAGATGAACTGGTATGTTAAAAACAGTAAGAAAAATGGCAAGTTTCATTAAATAGTAAGCTACGTCATGATTTACCAGACATTTAGACTTAACGATCAACATATATCCTTTTTCCACTGAAAATTTAGAAATTAACACTTCCAGCATTGGAATCTCGGTGGTTCACACCTTCCTTGAGAAACAGAGATTTTTCTGCCTATTGATTTATAATGCTTATTCCCGACTGAACAGAAACTTTTGCTTCAAATTGCTTGCCTTGCTTTAAACTGAGCTACCTTAGTTCGACGTCCAACCCTGTATCCACCAAAAGTTTCCAGGCCCCATATAAATATTTTTTTGAAAATACGATACTACAGAAAATTCTTTTAAATCATAAAAATTGGAAGGTTTTTTTTGAGTTGTTGCTGCATCTCTTTATTAAATAGTAAACTGTAAATTTTTTCATCTCTTACGGTTTGTAGGGTTAACCACAAGCTTGTGAAATTTTATCAAAATATCATTTTTATTTCCAAGTATTTTTAAACTTTAAAATTAAATCAACAAAAATCGAGTTTCTTGATTAATAGTTTAATTTATTTTTAATCGAAAATGTAATAATGTTTTATAAATCTTTAAAAAACGGCAGTTTTGATTTATTTGTTACTGCACAATAATAAAAGTTACTGATGACAGATCAAGATTAATAATGCCTTACATATAAGACCCATTCCTCAACGATCTATTCCTTGAGGTTTAAGGTCAGGTGAATCACAAAAAAAATTATTTCCTAATTTGCGATCTACTTCAAACCAAGAATTTCATCATCTTTTACCATATATAAGAAGTAATCATAAAATAAAGCATTCACCGTGTTTTAAGGATGTCCATTTTTCAATGTTGAAAAAAAAATGTTGCATGAATCTGAATTAAAAAAAGATACTATCATAAAAATTTAATGATATTTGATTTTACCAAATTCCCACTAATCATTGAATTGCAAATTCTTAAATACTAGCTAGAGCAAATTATTTGTAAGCACGTCAGGATTTTGTAGACAGTAGGTTTAGTAGTATCCACCGTTGCTGCTAAATCTTGTAGCAAGCTTGTTAAAATGTGTGAGGTCCAAAAAAAGAAGGGCAAATAGCACGATTAATTCATCTTGAAACAAGCCAAATTTATTTGTATATTTGATGTACACATCTAAGATCTTGTTTTAATTGCATTCCTTGAGGCAACACGGAATCTCCAGTTAAAGAATTTGTATTGACTCGTCTCCATTCATCTCTTCAAATACTCGTCCAACTCTTTGAAGTGTGTTCACAAAGTTCATGCCAACCGGTTCTAATTTGGTCGCATGTCCAAAAATCTGGTAATTTACTGCCTGTAATTCCACACCGATTATTGATGACATAAATTACGATCAACGATCTTCAATAGATTGAGCTTTGCCTGCATCTCCTAGAAGCTGACAGTTCGATAGTTAAAATCGTCGTATTTTTGTCCAATGAAGGTGATTGCACACCTAATCCATTAATTTCACTTACGCTTGACGTTTGTTTTGCGGAGCTGATTCTTTTCTTTAAATTGAAGAATTGTTGATCTTTCGAAACATGCATGCGCTATGCTTTTAACGAGCCTTTCTTTTAAATCCATAGTTAATAAATTAATAAAATGTTTCTTGAGCAACCTGACACATTGATGCAATAATAGAATTAGCTTTTAAAATGTCAAATGATTATTTTAAATCTTAAGATACGCCATACATTTCTCTTAATTTAGTATTCGTATGGAATTAATCTGTAAGAAAAAAAAAAAAGTTAAAAGGTTTTGAAAATATTTCTTAATTCTGTAAAACTCGCTTTTGCAGTTTTGTGAATGAGGTTATTGGCTCTGGTTTAATAAAAGGACTATCTATGAATATGGGGAAGATATGTGTTAAAATTAATTTTTAGGATGAAATCTTCAACAAAGGAGATTCGATAAGCATGAGATCCAAAAATAAGTTTATCTCATGTTAGTTTTATGTTTTAATATTCGAATATTTGTTTTAATATTTGTAACCATAAAGATTAATCAAGTAGAATTGTTTTAAATTTTTTCTTTTATTCATAAAAAGGCATCACTACTGCTAATAATTGCCATTAAAAAAAAAAATTGTACTGATGTTGAATTTTTGTAAACAAACTGTGCTTTGAGGTTCACTACGACGTAAATACATTATTCTTTTAATCGTACAATTAACTAACCTGCGAAGTCTGATATTTTGTGCGTATGTGCTCTCTCCATAAAAGATAGAGGGAAACCTGTGTTAGTCATGAGATTATAATTTTTTATGTATTAACGTAGCAATTCATATATAAAAATTATTATATACATTTACCGCCTCTTTATTATCAAAATAAGTATTTACATTAAAGATAATAAAATAAACTTTTACGTTTTATTTTTCTTATATAAATTTTTAGGTTTTTTTTTTAGCATAACATATAAATCTGGGATTTCAACGTTATAATTATTAGAATTTTATTTTACTAGCTAATTGATTCTTGAACTCGTTATGTATATTAAGATGCTTTTTAACTTAATTCTTTATTCGTCTCGTGAGAAAGTGACGCAGTAAAAGAATACGATTGTTCCTATTTAAAAGAAAATTTTTTTTTCTATTTGATACGGAAACCTCTGCAGTTGAATAACCCCTACAGGGCTAAATTTACGCTAGACATTTTTAGAATACAAAAGGTAGTTCAGCATTTCTCTTTTACAATTGCGATCTACACCTGTGTATGCAAGAATCATCTACCGTTACTTTTCGTGTCGCACGTTCGTTAACAATGACAAGATTGCACTTATTCTTTTTTACCCAGAGGAGTGACTTCAAAATAAATCTTACAGCTCAAAACGCCTCAAAAAAAAATTTTTTAGATCAATCCTGCCCCTTAAATTATTTTATTTTTACTGTTGCCATTTAAATATTGCCTAAAACTTTTCAACTAAAATTGATACATTTTTGAAGTAGCCTTAAGTAAATTCACTCTGTGAAAGATTAAACTTAAAAGTTAGTATTTCATATTTCATCAATTGCATTTTTGATCTACTTTGAGATATAAAAAAATCCTTTTAATAACTCATAGAACTCAATAGTTTAAAAGCGGCCTGATGGCCAATTGGCTAGTGCTTTGGCCGTTGGTACCACAGGCTTCAGATTCGAATCCTGGCGATGGTTGTTTGTTGGTGGTTCGGAATCCACTTTAAACTGCAGGTCCTGGTCTAATAAGCCTAAAGTGTGCACAAGATGACTGTAGGGCGGCAAACCAAAAACAAACCAACAGTTTAAAAACTAATGTACCTATGTTTATATCAAAGTTTTAAAATAGAAGCAATATTTGAAATCAAAAGTTTTATTTAGATCTTCTATCTTATGTCTTGTATAAGATTTTCAATAAAAAAATTTCCTTTTTTAAAAAGTCTGAATCAATCTTATGTTATTTTCTGAAAAACAAAGTATTGAAATAGAATAAAGAATTAAATTGAAACAGTGCTTAGATAATAGACAATCATTAACTGTAAGATCTTAATTAAGGTATATCTACTGTCAATATGCCCGGCCCATTTTTAAATACTAGCTTCAAACTAAAATTTTCTGAAAAATAAATCTTAATTAATCCATAACTAATTGTTTACAAAATATTCAATTAGGGAATACGCTGTTCAGATAACAAGCGAAAACTTTTAATTTTAAAATTCCAATTTTCACTACGACTTAAAAATGGCTGACTTTTTGGAAGAACGCATAAAACTTCGAACTACTAAGAGTTTCTGAAGAATGCATTCTTATGTTCAACCCAATTACAACCCGCAGCTATAAATACTTTATTGGATTTTCTGTGAAGTGCAATCCGGTGGGTCTTTTCTTCATGGTTGCCTTAACGGTGTTCATCGGTAATGTGAATAAATAGATGAGTGTATTTAATCCTCAAGACTCATCGTGTCTTCAAGCTTATCTTCGCTGTAGTTCTCGGTTTGAGAGGTATTGGGAATTCTAGTGTTTTCGATAATTAGTCCAGGGCATGCTATTGCAAGTTTTAACCAAATTTAGCATATGTCGTTGTTTAAAATATTGATTATCAGTTCCTTTTTTACAGTATAAAGATATTCCAGTAAAGGAAATTCAGAGACAAGTTTGAATAAGGGGGGGGAAGGAAATGAAGATTATTCTGTTTGCTATTTTTAATTGGAAAAATTTGAAAGCATCAAAATTTGTAAGACATGCCAAAATCATATTTGAATAAAACGCTGTAAACTGTATTAAAATTACTGTAATAAAATTATTGAAACCTTTTATTTGAATAATTATTAATTCAAATTAATTTTATTCGCATTTGAATCAAAATAAAAAATATTTTTCTAGTTTTTTAAAAAAGCATTTTAAAGATGGGATTACAAACAAATGTATTTTTTTTTTTTTTTTTTTCTGCAGATAATTCTAAATATATCCGCTAACTTTTAACGTATAGAATAATTTAGTTTCGACATACATAACCTGAATATGTTTGCAGATTACACGTTATTCTTTTTATTTTCATTTTACTTTGAAACCATCATTTCTAGCCGTAAGGTTCCTTTTTATTTGCTGATGTATTCTAATGAGTATTTTTATTCTACTTGTTTAAAAATTTGATAATAAATTGTAAATAACTAAATTATATAATTAATAAAACAAATTGTATTCTAAGAAAAGATAAAATTATTAGAAATAATCTGTAATCTACAAACATTTTGAGTAAAATCAATAAGCTGTTGAAAAAAAAAAAGTTTTGAACGGAATTAAAAAGTTTACTAACAACCGAAACTAATTTTTTTAAATTTTATTTCGATAAATAAATACTACTTTCACATAAAGAACCAGTCTGGTTAAAAATTCAGGTTGACTATAAATATTTATTTGTTCTCCTTCTCTTTTCTGAGACGTGCTAATAAAGTACTTCTGCATTCCCCAACTGCTTTTGTCGTTTCCTTTTTGAAACAGTTGAAAAATACTTGGTCTATTATTAAAGTAAACAGCATTTTATTTTGCCCCTGTTTCATCAGAACTCCACCTTGTTTGAGAAGTTATTTCCTGTCACTGTTCATGTAACTGACTGGGGGGGAAGCAGCAGATAGCCACTTTCCAAGAGGTTAATAAGTTGAACAAAGTGTGGGGGCGAAGGTTCCCCCCTACCACCAGCACCTGCTCTTGTTAATTTGTTCCGCAGTGGCACCTGCCCCATTCTGCAGGACCCGTTTCCGCTTCACTTTTAAAAACGCTGGACTCTCCAAGTAGTGCGGAACTGTACAGCAGCAACAGCAAAAATTCTATGAATTATTCTTTGTAAAATTGTTTTAATATAGGATTGTGGATGGCCCCTTCCATCATGCACGCGTCTGAAGGGGAAAGGAGGAGTTGATGGGTGAGATGATGTTGATGTCGTGCTGAAGCTATTGTGTTTTTGTAGGAGTTTAGTGAAAATCCTTTTCCATATATGATGTGAAGAAAAAAACAACCCTCTTCTGTATTCAATTTGCCTTGAGAGCTTCTTTACAACTTCATAAATGACTGCTACCTTATAAAAAGTAATTATTCAGACTTCAAGCTTGATAAAAAAAAAAATTAATGGATGATATTTAGATAGAATTATATGAAAATTGCTCCTGACATATATATACAAATGCTTTCTTAGTATTCGGATGCTTTTTCCTTTGTCAAGTTAGGGCGAGTTATATATAGTAAGTGATGTAACTACTGTGTTGATTTGGGAATAAAATTACCGAATTTGACAGTTTTATCCGAATGAGAGTGGGATTAGAGACGAATCAAATGAGAATTGATGATAATCTTTATTGATAATTGCCTTAATTGTTCTCATTGGTTTTGCTGCTTAGGGAAGAATATTATGGTCATATTTAAATATAATATTTTCATTTTTTTATTATTTTTTGATTTCTTTGATTTACTATTTAAAATTGAATCGAATAACATCAACGCGTTACACCTTTCAAGAAATCTAAACTAGTAGCATATGTCAAAATATTTTTGAAATGTGTATATATATATATATAAAATATTAGCTCAAATACTAGCGTAAATAATTATTATGCGTATAAAAATTATTCAAAATGTTTGATATTTATTAACCGAATTAAAACTATATTAAATTTTAACTTTTAAATTAATTTCACTGTGTAGTTTCTTATATTAATGTTTTGTTATTAATGTGATTTTTCTTTGTCTAACAAATGCAAAAATTTCCTCCAAAATTTTAATTTTGCACAATATTACTTAAAATATACAATAGATAAAAGCCAATGTTATTTCTGTTTTAATTTGTCATGCACTTTTAATATAAAATAGATACATTATGTAACGGATATTACGTAACTGACTTAATCTATGACATTTCAAAATTCTACGACACATTTCTCTTGTGCTCAATTGCTGTGTAAACGGTGTTTTGAAAATGAAAAGAATAAAATCTAAAAAGCTCTTAAAGCTTCAATGTATGCTTTCAACAAAAATGACTCGGTAGTTAATGTATGTTAATAATTGAATTTTAGTCAGTAGCTTTAAATGCATACAGGTTTACCTTACTGTTGTAAAAGTATTGTTGATTTAATATCGATATTATTAGCGAATTTGGTCAATCGACTCATTTGGTCATCGTCAATCTCGATAGATATTAACTAATATATGTAGGTTTATATAGATTTGCCACTATTCTGATTTAATACGAATCAGAATAGTGGCAAATTTTCTTTGTATCTTTTGTCGTTAAGAGATATTTTTTTTGTAATCCATTTTGAAAAGTTCCATTCAGTAGCATTTTCACAGAGACACGCAAACCTAAATCTTCTGTATGGAACGAATGTGACAAACGGTGCACAAGTTGTTATATTAATTTAATTTTTCATAGCTTGCATATTAAATATTTACATAAATATATTCGTTCACTGTGCATGGCGTTATTTATGAATATTTTATTTATGTTATCGTGGTGTGCAACAAACAGTTCAGTGATGAATATTAAATGTCTTTCTCTTATGTATAAATCAATAGTTACACTTTCTCTCTCTTTTTTTTTAATATTTGTTTTGTAAACAAGTATATATTTTAAGTTCTTAATTTTATGAATGCATTTATCATGAAAATTACTTCAAAAAATTTGGTAGGTTGAAAAAAAAAAATGTCTCTTATGTAACACTGAATAAATAGAAAATGCTTTTCTTTCTAAAAGATTAGTAATCAAAAAAAAAAAACCAAACTAAGTCATGATGATTCGATATTTCTCTCAAATTTTTTCTTGGAGACATATTTAAAATTATATAATTGAATCTCTTGTTTCTTAGTTAGAAACAAAGAGATTCAATTATATAATTTTAATTATACAATCTTAGTTTCTTATTGGTACTCGTTTACAAATTTCTTTTTGTAAACTTACCTTTTTACTTTCTGTAAACTTACCTTTGTTAAACTTCTCTTTTTTTTTTTTAAACTTAAGGTTAGATATTTTTGAATGAAATTACTTAAGTGTTATGAAATTTAATCTTTCTTATGATGACAAAGCAAAACGGTTATATATGATATATTCCATCAAAAAAATATAGTAACAGTTTTAAATAATTCCTTATTGGAAAATAAAGATGTCACTTTTTAAGAATATTTTTAAGCTCTCGTTGTATACTGTTTTACATTTACATTTTATTTATTATATATATATATATATATATTCCTACTATATATAACTTAACTTTTTTTTTTTGAATCTATATTTGTATTGTTTACTTTAAATTCTCCAATTCAATAATAATCTTCTCCCTATTCAAAAATTGAGTACTTGATACTTAGAACAACCTTGAATTTCTCTTGTAGAAAATGCAGATTTAATTAGGTGTCCTTATTTCTCTGAAACTCTGCAATTGCATAGAAAAATGGCGGCATCCGCAAATATTTGCTTTTCGCCACACATTATTTCTGTTTAATTGGGCGCGTGCTTTTGAAACAGAACTGGTGTGGGGTTAGTTTTTTACACTGAATTTATATTTATTCACCGTATTTTTAAACTTTTTTCAGAACTTTTGGTATGCACTTCAATGATTTAGTAATCAACTTGTTATTTTTATTATTGAATTATATGAATATTTACATCAAATGAATTCATGTCTTTTTTTCATGAAGACATTGAAAGAGCAATTAAAATTTATAAAGTTATTTTGAGATCTAAATCAAATGCTAAGTGAAGTATTCATCTATAGCAATTTTGAAGATAAGTTTATTTCAGAATAATAAGTTTTTTTTTTTTTTACATATCTTTTCGATATTGCACATATAGCCGGCAATATTTGAATTAGAAAATAGTTCGATATAACTATTGATAAATTCAAATATACAGTCAGCCACAAAAAGTCAGCATATACTTAAAATGACGAAATTTTAAAAATTATAAATATTTAAAAAATTAAATTAATGGAAATGTTACATTTTATAATTTAAGTAATACTTTATGAAAGTGATTAAAATCAATTGTGTCTCCAAATTTGAATCCCATCGAACTTGTTGGGATAAACTTGTCGTGAAGAGTTAGAAAATACAGTGTCTGAGATAACAATCCTTAAATAAATCCATTATAGCAAGCATAGTCTGCAATTAGGCCAGATACCACATAAAATCCCTATTGCTTCAATACCTAGATGAGTATAAGCTATTATTTATTCAAAAGTCAATGTTATATGATATTAAATTATTTTCAAATGCTTAAGTTATGCTAATTTTTATTGTCCTTGAAGTGCATTTACACTTTTGTGTTATGTGATTTTCATTCAATAAATAGTTTTCCGTTTATAAGTTTGAAGTTTTCCTTATATATATATATAATATAGGCGAGCGTAATTTGCATTTCAATATAAAAAATATTGCAGCTTTTCAATTTTTATAATTACATTAAAAAAGACATTTTTGAGGCAGCATGTTGACTGTAGCGATTGATTACTTACTGAATTTAAAAAATATATATACATTTCTTGTAACAGTAGTATATTATGTTTGTGTTCTTTGAATATTCACTTCAATGCAACGTTATGTGTTTTTAAAAACATTAAAACTCATTTCTTAAGATTTACGATATAATAACAGCTTGGAGTTTTTTAAATCCTTTAATTGGCTTTTCTCATGCGATTCTAATAAGCATTTTGTTCTTGTCATGTATTGTAGCACTAAACATGTTTTTAAATGAACTGTCTAAAAGATTAACATAAAATCAAATCAAAATAAAAATTGAATAAAAAAATAAATCCCGTTGTTATTACCTTATTTAAAAGCTGTTTATTGCGGTGATTTAGAACTTGCGTAATTTTTAAAAAAAATATTTTTATGCAATGTAATATATTTCTGTGAAATTCAGAATGAAATGAAAAGAAAAAAGCTTAACTTTGAATCACACAATTTCGACAAAGAAGAAAATATGTAGTTAAATGCGGTAAAATAAAAATCAACCAAATAAACTAAATTGTTAGTTTATTTGACACACTTTTGTAAAATTTTGGGATTAGCCAACGAGAAAGATCTACCATAAGATAACTGATATTATCAAATCCAAACTTATAAATATGAAGAAATATTTAGAAATCAACCTATGTATACAAATTATATATAGAAGTCAAACTTACCAATTGTAAACGATAGACCAAAAAAGAAAACTGAATATGAAAAAAAACTAAAATTAAAAAAGTGTTAGTATTTTGCTTTCAAAAGTGTTGGAAATGTTTTTTCAACAATTTGTATTTTCAGAGAAACTTTAACATGGAATAGAAGTTTCAAATAATATTTATTCATATTTTAAATTATTTAAATTTATCAGAAATTGAAGTGGTAAAAAAAAAAAAAAAAAACCTTAGAGCTCTATCGAATTTATTTCTTGCAAACACTGAACTTCAAAATTGTTTATTGTTTTAGTTGTTGTAGTAATAATCTCTAAGAAAATCTAGATCATTTGAGAAATGCAGCTCATATAAGTTCAGAGGCATTTTTATTACTACGAGTATTTTTTTTTTTTATCTTAAACAGAAAAAATAATCTATTACTTTATTTAATTTCATTAAATCTGAAGTTTATTGAATCCATTATTTAAGTTTTTATCAATTTCAATTTTTTTTTTTTTATCAATTTAATATGCGTTTCCATTAAAAACATTGAGTCGTTTAATTAATAAATTTTAAGAATTCATAATTGAGGTTCATGAATTGATAATAATAATATTAATTTTATCATTCAATAGGACTCTTGAATTGATGTTAGAACCATGTGGGTTCTAAAGAATTAACTGTCAAGTATGCAGGAAAATAAAGAAACCTTCTCGAGGGTTTCTTTGATTTCACTCTTGTTTACCTGTTTTCTTTTCCTGGGATTAGAAAAACTTTCTTTTGTGGTAAAACTATTAAGACGTTCCATGCTTCTTGAGCTCAGTGCCTTCAATCAACATTATTATCTCTTAATTAAAGCATTTTAGCCGCTGATTTGAAAATCACTAATGGCTAAGGGACTAACCACTAAGTGCACATTGACGTACCAGAGTAAAATTCGCTGTACCAGAACAATGTCTCAATCGATAAAGCATTCTCTAGTAGTAACGATAGATTTAGAAACAGCAATACGTAG
>BPLR01010779.1:0-11932 GCA_021605095.1 Caerostris extrusa
CCCAGAAAGAAAAATAAATTATATTTACCGGATGTGTTTACACACCTTATCTCAGTGAGATAAATTAAGCACTCCTTTACTGCAATGAGGAGTAACTTGTTTATCTTTACGTAAGTCATCAAATTGGTAATTTTTTAGAGAGCATAGATTTTTCTATGGAGCAATAAGTGTGGGGTATTTCATATTAGAGATAAAAAGTAAAAAAGTAAAATAGAACATAAGATTGAAGGTAAAAATTGACACATTTGAAAGTTTTCAGATAACAAATAAAAAAAAGAGGAAATTTTTCGATGAGTACAATTGCTCATTTGATTAATCCTGTTATTTCTAGGTAATTATAAAAAAATTAAATTTTTTTGGCCCTGATAAAGCATTACTCATGAATTTCGTTGAAAACGATATTCACAAATAACGTACAGAAGAGTAGGGGTTTACATTACCATCTGACAGACATTTAGGGGTCTGTGAACCAATTTTGCAATATTTATCCCGTTGTAAATAGCATGTCTAGTTCATTCTTATTTTGTGAGTAGTACCTGCAATGCACCATACGCATGTCGCAGTGGAAACGTGTGAGAAGAAAATGTAACGTTCAAATCCATTGGCGGCATTGTTCGCTTCAGTCTTTTTGTGTTACTACACACTGTACTTATTGGCTAACGTGTTTAAAATATCTTGCACCTATAGAAAGGCTGTCTAGTGGATATTTTTCTTGTTTACTTCCATCTAACACTTAAATGCGGGACAGTTATCTCTAAAAAAGGTACTCCTGGTAAGCAGTGGCCTTTCCTCAACAACCATCCGGTGGGCTGTTAATGATGTTCATGAGGCTCATCGATGTTTACATTCACTTTTTAACTGGTAGGGGACTATATAACCCTAAGTAGGGAGTGAAGTATGGTGAAAAGAAGAAGAGTATTACAGAAATTTTTATGCAGTAGGGGATCAAAAGCTTTATTGTTCTAGTTGCATACCTTGTAGTTTTCTTGAATATTGATAGTTTTATGTTCCACTAATTTCTTATAACTTTATGGTCCTGGTGAGCCTATATTGAGCTGCTTGAGAACATGTAAGTAAGTGTTACGTTGTTGCAGTCATGTCAGTTTCCTGAGCATATGAAAGCATTTTGGTATTCCCAGAGCATCACCAGAGAATTCTTATTTGAGCCTTCTTGCACTCTAGTTGTACAGGTTACTATTGGGCAGCGACTAGGAAGCACACTTTGCACTCTGTCATGAGTTAGGAGGACCTGGTTGCATCCGTTTACCTAATGTAGCAAACTCATTAAGTTGTTTGGTTTGAATCTCATCAAATTCCTTAACAATTTCACTACTTCTATGTTTCATTCTAGAATTTCTCAATTTGCACTTAAGTATCTATAGTGATACATAATGCTTTGGGTTTCCAAACTCGTAAAAGCCTGATTCGAAATCGGCAAATCTTATACGAATGTGTCCTTGTTTACGTCGGGGATGTACACGATATCCATTGGAAACCACAGTTATTTCCTTCTTATTTGAAGAGGAAAAATGGAGATCAAACGGAACATAAAGATGACAAACTCTGAAGGTGTTTTTCAAAATTGTATTAATAAATTATGCATGGCGCATTAGCAAACTTTCAATCTGCTGAATCTGTTACATATATGCCATTGTGGGAGGTAAACCCCAGACCAATGTGTTTCAATAAGTCGATAACAATAAACTTGAGAAAATGGGGTGGAAAGCGTGTATTCTACATACACCTCTTCTGAGGATGGGTGTTTTCAGAATTGCAATGACTTCAGTGAAAACTATGCGTGTTGAAGAAGAGATTATTTTTAAAGTGGTATATAAGCTCAAATGCCGGTCAGATCATGATTTCAAAAATTTTAAATGGGTACAGTCATGGAATTTTGAAGCATATAAAATATAGAGAGAAATAAAATTCAAGAAAGTTAGAATTCTAAGACTAAAAGAATTCTAAGACTAAAAAATGTTAGAATTCAAAGACTAGAAACTTTGAATTCTACTGCTATCTTAGTCTAATTAATTAGCATAAATAAGATATGTTTTTGAACTTCTTGAGAAAATCCAAAAAATCGTCTTTCTTTTTATTTTTAGTATAATGCGGTTTACTTCAAAACTCATCATAAATATCAATGAAGAATGATATAAAGTTCTAGGGCAAAACATACATCACATCGTAATACTTACAGTTAATAAACTAATCTTCCCATGAAATGAGCTTGGAAAAAAAATCGCCAATGGATCGGATTACCAAAAATATTCTTCTATCGCCTAGTTGGTTAAATATTTTATCCCAGAATGCTTATAATCACATATTAATGCAGACCATCAATTAATCAGCGTGCAAAAGCGTAAGGTGTCAAGCTTAAGGCACGAGTGGTACATTAATCTGCAGTTCGTATTCACTAATAATGGATAAGGGGTGTAAGAAGCGAGATTTAACCTAAGCTTATAATAATAATTGCCGTATTATACACTGTTAGTATAATTTATTGTTGTATAGCAGAGGATTTCAATCTATAAGACTATTTCTTGCGAAAAAGATAAATATTGTATATAATTTTTGTCATGCATTTGATATTAATTTGCTTTATATAAAGTTAACATAAAATATATATTTATTTAAAAACTAATTAATTTATTAATTAGATAAATAAGCAATATAAAGACATTAATTTGTTTTATATAAAGCTAACAGGGTAAATGATGTTTTTCAATGAACTTGTATGCTGCAGACTATTATATTTTCAAGATGCATTAATACTTGCCTATTAGCTTTCATGATATTTTTTTAAATTTTAAATTCAATTCTTTTTTACTCATCATCATCATTATCATCAGTGGCAACAGCCCCATGGTGTGCCAAAGCCGTCTGCGTACTGGCAGATTTCGAGACGAGAAGATGTTTTCTTTTTACGGAGTAGAGTTTTCAGGCTTATGCCCACAGATCTAATGTTATATTAGATCGGCATTATTATCGGTGAGATTAGATATATCGGGATATATTAGACATTATTTTAAAGTGGATTTCGAAACACTAAAAACATCCATGGGGCCAGTGGGACTCGTACTTGAAACAGACCACCAGTGGAAGAAAGGAGCACTGACTTCCTGTTGATATTTATTTCGTAATTATACGCATAGGCGAAATCTAAAAAAAATCTCACAGTCAACCTGATTAAATTTCATAATTATTTCTTGAATAATTATTATTTCATGATTGTATATTATTTTTTAACATAGAATAAGTAAACGGAAATTATCCACATTTTAATCAAGTATTACTTTTAATCTTTCCGTTTGAGCAATATAGATTGGTGGACAAGTTACAACAGGAGCAGTGACATATTCACTGCGGAATTGCAAAAGCCCCTATTTTCATTCTATATTATAATCATAATAAAATGTTTTCCTTTTATTCATTTTATATATATGTAAATTTAATAATATTTAAGTTAAGTTCAAGTTAGTAGCAATCTCCTAGTTTGTATTTTTCCGTAAAGTCCTTACATAAAACTACACATTTCAAAGTTCCAGTGATACAGGGCTTGGCTATCGTCGAAGAAAAAAAAGTAGCGTGAGAAGCAATGCCACCTTTGTTGTACAAAGCAGTGTCTTTTTTTTTTAATTTAGTATGTGTTGTGTTGAAGACCATGTACATTACATAATCTTTAATTTTAATATTAATAGCCATCTTATAATTCATAATTGTTTTAAAATTCTTACACATAACTACACATTTTCAAAGTTTCAAAAATATGGTGTTTGGCTGACGTCCAAGAAAGATGCTACAGAGGGCAGTATAAAGGCCCTGTTGTATAAAAAGCAGTGTACCTTTTTTGACTCAGCGCATATTGTGTTGAAGACCAACATTAACGTGCTTCATTCCATTTTATCATGCTTCTCACTTATCTCAACCTTTTCTCTACAAGAAATAAGTTATAGGATTAAAAGTGAACATCTACAGTTTAAGTTTTCCCAGTTGTCTCTTAAAGGGAAAGTTACAGTGAAAGAAGAAACCGTTCGACTTATTGTCGTTAGAACATCTCAGCCAAAACTGAGCAATAAAAATAAATATATTCAGCTCTAATTATGAATGGTGCGAAAGAGAAATTGGGATTTCTGGATTTAATGCGAAAAATAATCTATTATTTTGCTTCCATTTCTGCTGTTCAGATATTGTGTAAAGTGAACAAAAGGCGGTTTTTAATTATAGACAAAATGAAAAAAACTGAAAAGTAACAGAAGAAAATTCAAAATGTGATTTCAATATCACTTTTAGCAGGTGTAAAATATAAGGAAACTTATAGAGGAAACAGACTTCCGATCCATCAGTAAATCAAAAAGACAAATAACAGCAAAATTGTATTCAAACACAATAGACTGTAATTTATTGTGTGAAACTTAGAAATTCCCTTAACTGGATATGAGAGAAATGATCATTTAAATTCAGGGTATTTAGAACTAAATACACTTAGAGAAAAGTTTTTCCCAATAGAAAAAAATGCACGACAGTCATATAGAGAAAAAGCTAGGAATCATTAATCTTGTGAGCAAATTAAAACAAGTAGAAAGGATTTTTTTTTTAATAGTTAAAGTTTGAACTGTAACAGTTCAGGTGTGGAATCATTATACACAGAAGGCAACTTTCCTCATAATGTATTCAATTTATTTAAAAAACTATAAATGAGAATTTAAAAAAAAAAAAATGTCCAGATTTTAACGGAAGAATAAAAAATGAGAACATGATTCATCATTAGTTTAATGAAAAGTAAACTTTAAAAAAATGTGAACTTTATAATTAATTTGCAAACTGGAGGCAGAATTTTTTACCTACGTTGAGGATTTAATTTGTGCCCTGACCGCCACCAAGTTATAGTGTGTACCCAGATGGCTCAGCTTTCACAAGTCTTTCTGCTATAAATGTTAAAAATTATTTTTGTTTAGGATTTTTATCATGTTATGCTAAAATTTTCTTTTTAAGTATTTATTTCGTTTTACGTTTTTTTTTTCTTCTTTCAATGCGGCTGGCAAAACGTAGACAGCTTTTGGTCTTGGATGCCTTAAGGCAAGCGCTGCACAGACGTTACTCACTTTGCATTACCCAGGGGGCACGTGTACCTTGAAGGCCACGGACTCGGAGTAACAATGCCCCCACAACGCTCTACGATCCTATTAGGACCGGGACCTGCGGTTTAAAGGGATTCGAACCACTACAAGCAACCATGGCACCGTCGGGACTCGAACCCGAAACCTGTAGTACCGAGCTCGAGAGCGCTAGCCACTCGGCCGTTCAGGCCCGTTTCGTTTACGTAATATTAAAATATCGACTAATCGTCTGACGCAAATTCTCACTAATTTCAAATAAGAGCCATAACTGAATTGGATAATCTTTACAAAAATAATTTAATGATTCATTTAGAAAACTTCACCATTACAACTGTAGAAGAAAGTGTAAGTAAATAGTGTTAGCGAATATCAAATAAAATCAATTGAATGCACAATAGAATAAATTCAAAAAATTAAATTAAGAAACGTTATGACATGGACATTAAATCAATATATATTCTCTTTAATATTAAACAAAATGCATTAATGTATTTAGTATTTCATTTTTAGTTGTTGAACACAACAATTAAAATGAAATAATAATAAACTTCAAAGGAAGCAACCTGAAAATCGTATATCTAATAAATGTATAGCTACTGACAAGTATACAAAAGAATGCACAAATTTGTTCAGACTGTGGGAAACATAATAATATGTTTAATTTAATTGGCTATTATAATATATATATATATTCGAAATATTTTTTTCATTCAATGCAGCTGGCAAACACTTAAGACAGCTTGGTCGCCTTAAGGAAAGCGCTGCATAGACGTTACTCACTTTTGCATTACCCAGGGGCGCGTGTAACTTGAAGATACGGACGCGGAGTAACAATGCCCCCACAACGCTCTACGATCCGATTAGGACCGGGACCTACGGTTTAAAGTAGATTCCGAGCCACTACAAACATCCATGCCGCCGGGACTCGAACCCGAAACCTGTAGTACCGAGCGCCAGAGCGCTAGCCACTCGGCCATTCAGGCCCCTATATATTCGAAATATAATATAATAAAAACGCAAAAATGCGTGATGTTACATAAATTTAATATCTTTTTTTAAACAGTTGTTTGGCGGTAATCAATCAGAAACGTGATTATTCCAGGGTATTTTTTTTGGAAAGTTTTGTTGATCCATACATGTTAATACATTTCAGTAACATCCACATCAACTTTGTTTAGTGCAGGTTTTGAAGGAAACATTTTTTTGTAATAAATATCACAGATATAGAAAAATATGTATATGTAAATAGAGACTCTACATCCAAGCTAGCAAATTATTGACAGAGGATCTCATCTTCTACTCTGCAATAAAATATTTAGAATCATTAAATAAAATATTTGTGATTTAAATATTTATTTATTATTAATTAAATTGCTGAGATGCTCTTTTTACAGTTTCGGGAAGATTTAGATGGTTTTATTTTAATAAATGCCATAATATGTAATAAATGTCTTCAGTGATTTTATTTGGGAGGTTTGCACTTTATTTTAATCGTGCATTACTTATCCTAGGACCTTAAAAAAGAAACTAATTAGTAGTTTTTAGAAAATATATACATTTTGGAAAAAAAAACTCTTTCAAAATAATAGCATTGACAAATCGAAAAATTATCATCATATGAAGAATCATTTTTTGGGTTGGCTAAACTCAAGTTGATATAAATGATCAAATTTGATGTTGTAGTCCCTTTTTATGAAAGATTAATTTATATTGAATATCTTCTACATTTTACAATTCATTTAACTTATAATTTTATTTTCTAGTTTGGTTTGTCCGCCTACGGTCATCTTGTGAAAACACTTTAAAACATCCATGCCACCACCAGAGATTCGAACCTGAAGCCTTCGGTACCAACGGCCAGAGAAATAACCAGTTGGCCATCAGGCCGCTTTTATTTTCTAGTGAAGTGATGGAATAATATAAGTTACCATTTTGTCCTACCATGTTTTTGAGTTAAGGCTGCATAAAAGTACTACAAGAGTAACTCGAAACATTTGATCAGTGTTCACTGTCGGTTCTACGAGTGAAATTCAAGTTCAATATTGATTAAAAAATCCGGGAAGAGAATTTTAGTCTAAAAATGCTCAAACAATGCAGGTTGATAATGATGATTTGAAAGCAGTTGTAGAATTCAGAACCCCTTATAACAAGTAGAGATTTAAGTGACAGACTTCATTGTGTGCAAACAACAATAAATGCAACGCCTAAAAATATCAAGAAAGGGTTCTTGAGCTGGTGTTTGGTCAAGAGCTTAGAGCTTAAAACACTTAACAACGAGTAAATGTTTGCTCATCACCAGTCACAAGAAATAAAATTAAACTTTTTAAAGTTTGTAGATGAGAGATAGAGATGAAAACTTGAAAGAGAGAGATAGAGATGCAAATTTTATGCAAATGTTACTCGAAAAAGCAATGGTTAAGCTCAAAAGAAAACCCCTTCCCTCAGCAAAATAGGATTGCATCCAAGAAAGGTCTTGCTTTGTATTTGCTTTGCATACGAAAGGGTTTATTTGAACTGCTTGACAATAACCAAACTATCCTTCAGACATATACTGTCGACAATAAGATAATTTAAAGGGAGGGGGTTACTCACTAAACGACCTGCACTACTCAATAGATGAGGTATGATTCTTCAATGAGACAATGCAAGAAGGACTCAAAATAAGCAGAAGGAATTTGAATGGGACTTCTTGCCTCATCTACCTGATAGTATAAACATAGCCACGTCAGATTATTTTCTGTTTAGGTCTCTGTAGTATTTTCTTGATGGCGAAGATTTCAGTAATAAACAGGAAATCGAAAATTATTTAAATGAGTATTTTTCAGTACAACCAAAAAAAGTTCTTCAAAAAGTTTCCCGAAAGATGGTTAAATACCACCGAAAGTGATTTATCACTTAAACCTGGCTTTATTATTAACAATTTTCATCGTATTTTTTGAGAAACGGCTTTTTATTTAAAACTCTTAATTTTTTTATGACTGTCTCAACTTATTAAACTGTTCAGATAGTTGCTAATACTAATGAAGCCCAACGTAATTGGAAAACCAAGAGAAATAAATCAATACTCCTCTTTAAAAAAAATGCGTTTATCAGACATATTTCACACAAAAATATGTGTTGGATTTGAAAATGTACAACAACAGCAACAAAAAAATTCATTAATGGCTACATATACGTTACATATAAATTCATTACAAGTTACACAATTACATTGCACATAATTCATTAATCGTTACGTATAAGCAACACGTTGCACAATTACGTTAAACATAATTCATTAATTGATACGTATGCGTAACACGTTACATAATTACGTTAAACATAATTTATTAATGCACTTTTGAACACGCAAAACAAGCTTTCTTTCACCGTTCGCATATACCGTTGCCTGGGAGTTTAACATTGCAGTTTTTAATATTTCATTGTCAGTAAAATGTTGGAACGCTAGCCGTGTCTTCAGGTGGAAGAAAATATGGCGGATATTGGCTTCAGGGTGAAGATTGTAAAGGGGTGATCAAACATTATGAGTCAGAAATTGTATTATTGCCATTTTCTTCACACGTTATTGCAAGTACGGAAATTGCATTTAATTCTTGAAGAATTTCTCCAGTAAGTCTGCAACACGCATCTTTGGTTGGACAAAAATATCTTCTTATCCCACTGGTAAGCGCGTTGTATTACTTCAACTATTTTTTAAAGCTGTCATTTGCGGGCCACCCATGTTAAATTGGGGGTCTCGCTTATATTGTGCTTTCAAAAGATAGATGCCAACATCAAACACAATCCACATCAAACACAATTAGATAAGTATTGTCATTTATAAGATGGGGTCTTTTAAAGAATAAATGAGTGAAGAAGCGGACTTTTTTTATCATTCAAATGCATGCGAGAAAATATTTGTAAACAATACAGTGATTAGGAAACCAAAGTGTCTGTGTATAACTCTTTTAAAGATATGAGCAATCCTTTTAAAGATATAAGTAACCCTTTTAAACGATATGAGTAATCCTTTTGTAGTATGTAACCATTTTGAATGATATGAGTAATCCTTTTGAAAGTTACGAATAACCCTTTTGAAGGATACGAATAACCTTTTGAAAGATATGAGAACCCTTTCTAAAGATGTTATTATCCCTTTTGAAAAATATGAGTAACCTTTTCGAAAGATATGAGTAACCTTTTCGAAAGATATTGATAATATTTTTAAAAGATATGAGTGACCTTTTTTTAAAGATATGAAGAAACCTTTTGAAAGTTATGAGTAACCCTTGTAAAACATATAATCCTTTTAAAAAGATATGAATAACCCTTTTAAAATATATGAGTAACCGTTTTGAAAGATATGAACAACCCTTTTGAAAGATATGAGTAACTATTTTTAAAAGATACGAAAACTATGAATGGAAATTGATTTTATACACAAAAATAATAATCTAATATATAAAATTCTCGTGTCACAGTGTTTGTTGCCAAACTCCTCCGAAACGGCTTGACCGATTCTTATGAAAATTTTTGTGCATATTTGGTAGGTCTGCGAATCGGTCGTAATCTATTTTTTAAACCCCTAAGTGATAAGGGTGGTCCGCCCCCTAAATATTTTTAAAATTTCTTTTTCGCAAAACAATGTAGTGTTTTTTTTTTTTAATTATTTTAGTCATGACATTACAGCACGTGTGCGTAAACAAAAATTAAAGTCTTTAATCGGCTTCATTTTTTTTTTTACTTTTATTTAATTAAGTGATCTTATATAAATCAACACGTGTTGTGAACTCGCCAACAACGGCCGTTGCTTTACCTGTATATATTATACGCAACGTTTTTGTGGGAATAGTTTTGATGTAAAAGAAATATTTACGTGTTAAATAAATATACGTGTTTTATCATTGTTAAAGGCAAGTCAAATAATAAGAGCACGAATACTGTTATATTTGCACGTGTAGCGCGTGTTAATATCTTAAGTTGTTTTAAGTTAATGCTTTGTTAAGTTATATTCTTTGCACGTGTAGCATTAAATTATATTTACACGTGTAGCGTGTGTTAGTGTTTAGTTAAGCAAAATTGGCAACTTTATTATTGTTCTAAGAAAAATAAAAATGGCTGTTATTGCGTTTTAACTTACAGATGTAATTGTGTTGTAATTTTCTATATTGTGGCGAATCTGGGATTCCAGTAAAGTAAGTGTTATTTGCAATTGAAAGCATAAGATTATCGGAAGCAGAAACTTACAACGACAAACTATTTGACGGCACTCTGTTACTCCTTTCAGGTGATTTCAGGCAAACACTTCTTGCCATTCCACGTTCAACGTACGCTGATGAGATCAACGCTTGCTTAAAATCGTCACTGTGGTGTAATGTTGTAAAATTACAACTAAAAGTAAACATGCGCGTTCAAATGCTTCAAGATCCATCCGCTGAAACATTCTCAAAACAACTGTTGGATATTGGCGACGGAAAAATTGCTGTACATGAAAATACTGGATGCATAAAATTTTCGACAGATTTCTGCACAATCATCGACTCGCAAAATAATATCATCGACCAAATATTTCCCGATGTATGCAAGCAATTCAAAAATATTGATTGGTTGGCAGAAAGAGCAATTTTGGCAGCAAAAAAAATGTGGACGTCAATGGTTTAAATTCCAAGATACAACAGTTGTTGCCAGGGAACTTGGTGTCATAAAAATCAATCGATACAGTTTGCGATGCCAATGAAGCTGTAAATTATCCAATTGAGTTTTTGAATTCATTGGATTTGCCAGGCATGCCATCACATCAGTTACAATTAAAGGTTATATCTTCGGTTATTTTGATTCGTAATTTGATCCCACCATGGCTGGGCAATGGAACACGATTAGTCATTAAAAAATTAATGAAAAACGTTATCGAAGCCAGCATTTTGAATGGCAAGTACCGAGGCGAAAATATATTGCTGCCACGAATCCCTATGATTCCCACAGATGTGCCAATTGAATTCAAACATATTCAATTTCCAGTTAGACTGGCATTCGCAATGACAATCAATAAGTCGCAAGGCCAAACGATGTCTGTTTGTGGCTTAGATTTGGGCACACCATGTTTTACCCACGGACAACTATACGTGGCATGTTCGCGTGGGTAAACCATCCAGTTTGTTTGTGTTGGCTAAAGACGGACTAGCCAAAAATATCGTACACTCCATTGCACTTAGAGATTGATATTGATTATTTTTTAATTGCCATAATTAGTAGTAAATATGTAAATAACTATTTTTGATGCATATACAGCTATTATATAATGTAATTTAAAATATATTTATTAATTTAATAAAATATAAAGGATGAAATAAATAAAAGGTTAGTGTATTATCCTTTTATACGCCGTCATTGTCTGCTACGTAACGTTCCATTCATAACCACATTTCATGCATTATTTCTATAAAATATTTTTTTAGTTAAAAAAAAAAACTAACTTACTATGTTAGTTTTTTTTTATTTAACTAAAAAAAATATTTTATAGAAATAATGTATATGGCAAAAACAACGTTTGCCGGGTCAACTAGTATATTAATAATATCGTTTATAAATAAACGATGTGATGTAAAAAACCAATGATATTCTAGATTCAATAAGCATAGGTGTGGCTTAAATTTCTGACTGCATATAATATTTAACTTTTTTATTAGTTGTTATATGCTACATATATTTCTAGTAGAAAACAAAAACAGAACGAAAACTATATTTTATGACAGTTAATATTTCTCGAAAGTGATAGTCGTAATAAAATGTTGGATGTTTCATTATGTTCCAAATCCAACAAAATCCGGTAAAGCACC
>BPLR01010780.1:0-50523 GCA_021605095.1 Caerostris extrusa
TGTATTTACAATAGGAAAGATAAATCAGTATCTTATGATTTTTAGTTTTAATGTCAGTTATCGTTTACACATAAATATTATCTGAATTTGATTTAAGTTTTACCAAAAAACATGTACATAATACTTTATTTCAAAAATAAAAAAGGAACATTTTTGGGAAGCTTGGTTTTGTTATGTAATTCTTGTTTTGTGGCCATACGTGTTAGTTGAACTTAACATTACTGTAAGAAAAATGCTTGTTTTGCACACTCTATCATCCATTCGTGTTTGTCACATCAATTTTGAAGCATTCTGTATGAGACAAAAGGAAATATGTGCATCCTTAACCAATTTCTAATTAGAAAAACTTTTATCACGAAAAATTATTAAAATATAATGAGAAACATTGTTTACCTTTGTAATGGAATCATTATTTATGAAGTATACTTGCGTAAAATTTTTTTACCTGTGTACTTAAATATGAATTAATGTTGATAATTTTCTACTGTTTTATACTAATCAATAATTTAAAGTCTTTATTTACATTGTAGCGTATCTCTACTGAAAGTATAAAATTATATGCATGGAATCTATATAGCACGTTAAATTAAGAATAATAATTTACAATGAGCAGGAATACAAGTCGAGAAAAATTGCTAATTTGCTAATTGTTTTAAAAAACCGCCATTTATATACACCAACAATAAAATAAAAAATACCCGCATATTTCAGATATAGTCTGTTAAAAAAAAAAAAATATCAGGAAATCAAGAAAATGAATTTAGTTGAAATGAAAACATGTTAAATAAGGCAACTTTCACATACAGAATATCAAGTCGTCACGATGAAAAATATGCTGCTTTTGAAATGATCCTTCCTTTTGCAAAAATTCTGTTGCAAAAGAATATAAAATGTTGCAATAAACATTTGGTAAAAAATATTTTACCGCGAACAACAGCAAAGAATTGAATTTTTTGTTTTATTCATTAGAATGAAATCAAACTAATTTATTTTGAAAATGAAACGCGTTTTCTTTACCTTGATTATTAAGCATCCAAAATTTTTTAATCGTATTAAAAATATTCTTGACCAAATGTATATTGTTATGTTCCATAACAGAGTTTTGCTAAGAAATGCAAAATTTCAAATGAGGCTTATTGCCAATCACGAAGACTGTATTTTATGCAGACAAAAATATCGTCAATCACGACGATTATATTTTATGTAAGCAATATGTATATAAATCGTCAAATATTTGTGTTTTATTTCAATTAAATTCATTATCAAATTTACCTATAATATGTTCCCGAGGTTACCATATCCGAGGAAAAGCTTATTTCTTTGCCGTATTCAGCTTAATTTTTTTTTTAATTTTCTCAAAATTTTTACTAACTCTTACCTTTTTCAAATGCCTTTTATATTTTTTAAAGTATATTTAATATTTTTTTTTAAATTCTGTGAAATGGAAAACTGGTAGCTTTACACAAACTAAAGATTTTTATAAAACAGCAGTACAAATTTATCTTGTCTCTGTTTGATGAAAAAAAAAGCTTTATTATTTTACAATATTGTTTTTTATTAAGTTACTTGAACTAATGTACTGATTTACTTTTTTAAAGATTCAAAATATTAGACTTTTATTTTGGGTTGAATACATCAATTTTTATTTCTTGAATATTTGTTCCTTTGTAAAATTGTTATGAAAAACATTATTTGACTTTATTTTTTATATTTTTGCTGTTATTGTTGCACAATTAAATTTTATCATCAATGTATGTAATACCAAAAACAAAAATTTCAGATTAGTTAGAAGGTAAATCAAATTCTGCATCAAAATGTTATATATATATAGTAAAAAAAAATATCTCTAAAAAATAAAAGCCATCTCTTTGCTCAACGGTAGTTTTTTACAACACTAACAAAATAAATAAACAAAAAATAAATTAAAACTCTTTCATTGTCATAATATTTTTTTCGAACGTTTCATTCATTCAACGCATTACTGGTTTTTCTCAGTATATATATAAAATTTAAGCCCCACTACTAAAAGTTACTACTATTTTTCTACTTCAATCCATTTATACAGGCGATTTTAGCTGTCAAAAGTAATTCCTTAGAATGATGAACTTTACTAAAAGAATGTTTGAAAAGATATAGAAAAACTTTTTATTGTCTTAAGAGGTTTTTGCTTGAAGTATGCTATAGATCTCGTCAAATATTAAATTTGGGGTTGTCAGCTACATCTTCTGTTATTTCTTTCGACAGTTGCTTGATAAGAATTTACTGGTATGATGAAAATCAACAAGATAAGTAAGTTTCAAAAAAAAAAAAAAAAAAAAGGTTAAAAAATAATTTTTTATTACTAGCACTTATGGTATTTAATTTCTATTTGAGTTAAAATATAATATTATACTGTATATCTACTTTATTTCTAGGAAAAATGATAAATCTTTCAAAATTCATTCTATGGTTTAATAAAATCTAACACTGAAAATTGGAAATAATATAATATTGTAAGAAATTTTATTAGTGTCATTATTCTATAGTTCTTTATAAAAATATATATTTATTAAAAAATTTTTTTTTTTTTTTTTTTAATTCTATAATTTATTATGAAAAATTTCTATTATTCTATAATATCTATATTCCATAAAAATTCTATAAGTATGTTGTATTGATCTGTCACATCATCTGTGTCATTTATACAATTTAATTATTAATTAATACCATTACATCAATTTGAAATTTTATGTCTGATAAAAAAAAATCATTCTTATATAAATATACATAAATAATTGTTAATGAATGCATATCTTTTATGGATTTTTAACTTTTATTAACATATCCAAATATTTTTACCGAATGATTCCTTTTGATTAAATGGCTCTTTTCGCTTAGAATTTTTTATTTTTACCTTAATAAAAGTTTTCTATAAAATATTAAACTAAATTCCTTTTAATATGTAAACAAACTAACAAAATAAATTTAAATGATAGTAAACATTTCTTGTTACAGTGAATTTCACTAAAAAATTATTTTAAGTTGTAACTATTCAGAAAAATTAAATATGTGTCAAAATAAACCTACAATATGATTTAAAAAATGAAAGCATTTTTATATTTTATAGAAAATTTTTTTTAAAGAAATATTTATTTATCATGATTACGAACAATAGAAGGCTATTAATAATTAAGAATTTAATTCTTAACTCTAAAGAGTATTTAATTATTTAGAACGTCAAACGATATTTAAATCACATTCAAACGATTTTTAAAAATATATGTATTTTTTTTTTACGAAAATAGGAGTAAATTTTTGTAACTCGATAAAGACAATAATTTATTCTAAACATTAAAATAGTTAAAACTATTATGTTTACAACAACATAATTTATAATAACTGTAACTGTTTAAACTATGTAAACAATTATAGTTAATTTTATAATTGTATCTTATTATTTTTCATGAATATGATTATTTTTTATTTTAAAGATTGCTTTAAATGTCCGAATACATAATTCTTTAAATTACAAATATTTTACATGAAGTCTTAAAGCGTCGATTAGGAAAATTTTTAACATTTATTTATATTTAACTAAAATGATATTTATATCAAACATTTACAATATTACCTCAAAGGAATTTTATAAATTCCCTAAATTTTTTATTAAAAGATACACATTTATTCTATGTTTAAATTGCTTTTATTGCCTTTTATGTTTTTAGGTATGAATATAAAAAATTAGATAAATAAAAGCAGTTTGATTAAATGTCATTCACTTTTGCATTGATAACAAAAATCGAACAAAACACTAAAACCATCTATTAAATTAATAGATTACCAGGCATAAAATTATGTTTCTAATATGTTATATTTGTTTTTAATTTTATGTAAAGAAAGGATCTATATATAGGTTGTCAAATTTTCAATTTTTTTATTGTGTATAAATTTTTACAAAAATAGAATTTCATTTTCCACCAATAGTAAAAATAAATAAATAAATGTGAATGTCGCTTTAAAAATAAAATTTATTCATCCTTGAAAAATATGCTTTAAAAAGCATCAAATCCCTAAATGAAATTCTTTTTCAACAAGTCAAATTAAACAATGAATTGTAGGACTAGTACTAAACATCGTCAGATTTTATGAATAAAAATTACAAAAAGAATCCTAGATTTATAAAAAAAATTACACCAATTTCATTCATTCAGAAATTTCCTTTCCAGCATTAATTTAAAACCCTTGTTATCCATCGGAAGAAAAAAATTTTAAATAACAAGCATTTTTATTTCGTTATTTGCATCTATTTAATCTCGTTCTAGAATCATGATTTTCACTTCCTTTCTCTTTAATTCACGGTTAAAAGTTAAATTACGCGCTGATACCAGGATATATGATTGATTACGTATATCTTTTTACGCTACATTAAGCGGGAAAACTTTTAACAGATGACTGTAATAACGGTATACGGTCGGCGACAGCGGCTCTTGAATTCTAAAAATCGATATCAAAGTTTGCTACCAGAACCGCGGAAATTATCATCGTGCAGAACTGTTTCGGTCTTCTAAAGAACCAGAATTTTTTTTTCAAAAAATATTTGAAATACTAATTAGTAAAGAATTTGGCTGACGCAGCAGCGTTATATCGAAACTCGCTAATTAAAATGCCCCAAGGAATACTTAGTGAAATTCAGTTATTAATTACAAATTAATGTTTAAATGTCGCCGAAATTTTTGAAAAAAAAAAAAAAGAATACCAAAATAATACCGATACCTTTCCTTAAAAGAATACAGAAATAATTAAAGTGCTGAATAATAACTGAAATATCTTTAAAAGTATGCTAAGAACATTAAATTTTACATACTAGGGAAAAGGGATAAACTTTTATGAACTGTAATTAATTTTTTAATATCATATTATAAATTTATATTATTAAATTATAAATTATATTATATTATTAACATAATTAAATTTATATTATTAAATTATAAATTAGATTATATTATTAACATAATTAAATTATATTATTATATTATATTATATTATTAAATTATAAATTATATTATATTATTAACGTAACCAAATTATATTATTAAATTATAAATTATATTATATTATTGACATAATCAAATTATAGTATTAAATTATAAATTATATTATAACATAATCAAATTATATTATTTATGTATAAATTATATTATATTATTAACATAATCAAATTATATTATTAAATTATAAATTATATTATATTAAATTCAGATATTTTTATTAATATTTTTATTAATATATTTTTATAAATATATTTTAATATTTTTAACATTGTATGAATTTAAGTTATTAGCATATATAATTATGTGATGCACAACACCAATTAAGCAATTTTCAAATAAAGATTTTTCAAGATTAAAATTTAAAAAAAAAAAAAAAATCGAACGTAATGCACAATCTCCATATAAACAATCATTTCATAACTCCAAATAATTAGGAAATTATAACTGCAAAAAATAGATTAACATTGATCTTAATTTTTATTATATAAAAACGAAAAATAAATGTAAAATAGAGATAATCCTTTCCAGTATGAAAAACAGATATATTGAAAGTATATAAACAAAAGAAAAATAATCTTTTAATCGTATATTATTGTAATTAATTTAGAACAAATTTAAAAAAAAAAAGATTGAAGGCGAAAGAAAATTAAACATTAGAATAAAAACAGATAACTTACATATTCAAAATAAAATGAATAATCGGCTGGGCCAATATACAGGTTATCCATAACATTTAGAATTTAAAGTAAGAGCAAAACGCATAACAGCCATCTTAAAAAAAAAAATAAAAACTACAGAATTCCAAACGATTTTCTTTTCTTGAAAAATCTCATTTTTATTTTGAACTAAAATTGTCTTTGCTTTTCATCAGACGATCTTTTAGAACAATTTTACATTATTTAATTATATAATTTTTAACCCGTAAAAGAAATTTAAATAAACCAATTAGAAAAGTTCATGTAAGAAATTTAAAAAATAAACAAATTAGAAACATTAAAAGTGGTCAAGGAAATGAAAAACTGATTAAGAACATAAAAAAAAAAAGTGAGCAAAGAAACAAAGACTTTGCTCTCTAAAGCAATATCTATCATTTTATGGGTAATAAATTGGCAAGCAACAACAATAGCAATAAATAAATTTTTATTTTACATTTTACACTATTTTATGTAATGATTTAATATGACATGATGAAAATTATAATTCTGAATAAAAGTATTTTCACTCCAAAAAAGTTGATTTTACTATAAGCAATAGATAATCGTTTTTAAACATTTTTTTGTAAACAGACGTTTTTACATTTAAATATTTAAAGAATAAGGATGCAGACTACATAATTAAAGTTCAAAATGAATTGCACAAGTTAACTGTAACTAAAACATTTCTGCAATTTTTGTTATTATGGTCGATGTAGGTTTCGTTTAATGCAATGGCAACGTTTGTTAGAGGATTAATAGTAAATAATTATTCTATCTGAAAAAGCGGGACAATCTTCGATTTGACTGAAGGTGTTCATCACGAAATTAATGCAGTTTTCTTTTTATCTTTTCACAACTTGAGGTATGATTTTTTTTTTTCTACATCTTATTTTAGCGATCAAATAAATACAATTTTTCTTCGTTATTTTTTAATCTTTAAATGTTATATATTTTTTAATCAATTTAATTTCTAAATACAAAAAAAATAAATAAATAAATAAAATGAATTTCTATTATTCCATTAATTCTATAATTTTTATTTATTTAAGTGGTAAACAGAAAGTTTTTTTATTTTTTTTTTTTTAATTTATGCATTTTTGACATTTCCTTTGGTAAAAAAAAAAGCATTAAATAAAAGATAAAAAGAGTATTTTTGTGTCAATTCTTCTTTTAATCATTTATGCCAGATGTTATAAGAATACATAAATTAATGTTTTCCTTAATCCATCCACAATTGGAAAACTCATGATAAAGCATCTATTAAGTAAAAAAATAATCTCAGTTAAATCAAAAACTGTGTTCTATATCGAAATGATAAAATTTTTCACGGATCAAAATTAATATTCTTGCACAATTTAAAAAAAAATCGCTTAAACAATATAGATTTGTATAAAAAGATTAACGGATTTAAGATTTGGAAGTATAAAATTACAACAATCATGCAATTGTAACTTTTGGTCTTATGTAATTTAAATTGTATGCGATTAGCTATATAACACTCATTAATCAAACAAGGAGTAATACAAAAAAATAATGAAAAAAAAAAAAGTAATAAAGTTGCAAAAAGTAATAATGAAACAAAATAAATCCATATTATTTTTTATTCCACAGAACTTTAATTAATATTTTAAGCCGTAGATTCTTAAGTTATCCTCTATCATGAGTTTAGAATCTTAAGTCAGTCAGCTAACTTTTGAGTCCTAAAATTCTTTTAGTAAAATCTTAAAACGTATTTGGTCTAATCAAATAGGTATTTTCGATAATAAAAAGAACTGAGTTATCAAATTTTGCAAAGTTTTCAACATTTCTTACTCATCAATTTCTAATAAATAAATGGCAAATATTTTGACGAAAAATATTTTATCAGAAAATTTTACTTATTAAAGCACAACAAATTGTTAGAAATATTTGTTCGAAAGTTTAGAAACATAACCTTCAACTTTTGGCTACTTATAATACTAATTCAGCTTATGAGAAAAACTCTAATTCTTCCAAGAAGGTGGAAAGTATCTGTCGTTTCTTATCTCTTTATATTGTGCTTATTTTTCTTATTTTCATTTTTGATAGATCTCGCTTTTCTAGTTCATAAAAATCATTCTTTATTCTAAAAAAAGATAAAAATTTAAAATCTGAGAGCATTTTTACAATTATTCAAAAAGGGTATGAAAACAAAATGATGGCTTACGAAAAGATATTTGAGAATCTCAAAAAAAAAAAAAGAAATCTATTTTAACTACTTTGTCAAAAAATCACAATGACATTTTTTGGTACACAATAACCCATCCTCATATAAAACTTAAAAATTAAAAAATATTTTTATATTTTACTCAAATTATTAATGTCATTTATTTGCTACAAAATATAAATCCTTTTAGGAAAACAGTGCAGTGAATATTATATTTTTGACCATTTTAAGTTTTCTAGTTTAATGAAAAGCAGAAGCAAACTTTAAAAGAAAATAATAAATTACTTTCAAATATCTCTGAATCTCTTATTTAAAAACAAGAATTTCTTCATTCTGGGTAAATTAAAAATTATCTTGTTTTCTTGTAAAATTTTTTAATTTTATTTTATAAATTAAAATATTTAAAAATCTATTTGGGAAATCATAAAGGACACAAATGTGATGAATTTGTTCTTAAATAGTTTACTATAGTATAAAATTAATCGGTTATATAAAAAGAACTGAAATCCATTTATAAGTTTCAATTTTTTTATGTAGAAATATACTTTTTTTTCATGACATTCAAATGAATAATGACGGGGTGGTATCCGTATCCGATTTCACAATTCAGTTTTCAATTAGCAACAGCAATTAGAACGGCTAAATGAGCATACCGATGTTTAATTGAATATACCAATCAAATTATCTATGGAAATAGTTCGCTATTAAAACCAATTATTCTGGTGGATTCTAGTTCCGCCATTGAAGCAATCGCTTTACAAAGACAGTCTGAGCCTGCAATTGTAATAAAAATAAAGCAAGATATTAAATTCCTTAATGAAAATGGTAAATACATCACTTTCCAGTGAATTCCATCACTTGTTGGAATTGATGGAAACGAAAGGGCAGATTTTCTGGCAAAAAAAAGGAACAGAGTCATCAAGGTACTATCCCTCTTTACTCTTTTAGGAGATTTATACGGGACAAAATTAAGTCATCATATATTAGTGAATTATCATCTAACACAAAGGAAAAGTCTGGGAGACAATCGGGGATGACTGGAAAAATTTAGTGTAAAAACTCGCAAAGAGGCTGTTGCCTATTTTAGATTAAGAACTGGACACGATTGTCTGGCCGAACATCTGGACAAAATAGGGATTGTTAACTCCGATGTATGTAAGACAAAGAAAATGAATAAGGCCCATCTATTTGCTTACTTAGGGGATTGCCGTAATGACGATTTATGTATTCTCTGCTGGAGGGTCAGAGAAAACGTGTCCTTATCACACGCACTTTTATTATGGTATTTCTAGTTTTTTAAAATTTTTATCTTTAGAAAGTTTAACTTGTTTTTAAGGCCTTTTGGTCGTTTTTGTTAAGAATGTCTCGTCTTTTCCTTTGTAATTTTGATTTGTTTATGTGTTCTTTTGTTTTTACGGTAAGTGCCAAATTTGTATGGATTGAATTCCGATAAAGCCATAGGTAACAACATATTTCGCTATTATGAATATGCAATAGTCAATCCATGAATTTGAAGTTACTCATTAAAATATTAGAACACCAACAACGTTCTAGCCGCAGGAGTATTAGAATTAAAAATAAAAACTGCAACTCGCAGTTTGGTATTAAATAAGCTCTCATCTGCAACATTAACTTTAGTTCTAGTTTATCCAACTACTAATTTGTGTATAAATGCAAATTGTATTTTCTCTCGTGTCTTTTTGATGCAGCCAGTATCATAAATTTCCACAAAATATATAGAATTATTACTCTTTTAGTTTTTCCTTTACTATAACAAACATTTTCTATTTTTAACTATTAAAATATAATAAGAAATAATGTTGCATAAAGTCTCTTAATAAGGGAATCTTTTTATTCTTAAGGTAGATTTCTACCATATAATCAAATTTCGAAAAGAACTAATGGGAAACCTAATCTCTTGACGAATCAGGCTTTTGGTTGGTTGGTTGTTGCTTTTAGTAAAATTAAACTTTAACAGAATTAATTTTTGTCCTTTGGTTCATATTTATAATTTAATTATATTATTAAAATGCCCAATATCATTCGGTTTTCAATTTTTAATAACATTTCCAAGTTAATAAACAATTTGTTCAATAAAATTTATTGATGCTTTTCTAGTACTAAGTTAATAACGAATATTTAAATATTTTTTTTATATAAAAGGCTTTAAGGATGTTTTTGCGATTCATTTAAAAAGTAATGCTAATTATCTTGTAGTCATTTTATTTTAACCATTAATTTTCAAGCAATACTTATTTTTCAATTTGTAATTAGAATTTCAATCATAAGAAAATAATTAATTTAGGAGATTCTTTATTTTAATTAAAAAAAGTTCTTTCTAAATAAAACATTCCTTCTACTTTTTTTTGTTCATGTGCTTTATAATGGGAATATAAAGTTAAACTTCTTTCCTTTTTTAATATTCTGCTGTGTAATCTTGTATATCTTTTTTTTATTTATATAAAAATAAAGAATAAAATTGTTAGCAATGAACTTTTTATAATTTGTATATGTCATAACAATTTCAGGGAAAAAAATAAACATTAACTGATAATTAAAACTTTCAAGCTAACTTAATAAGGTAACAAAAAATAAATTACGTAAAAAAATAGTATAATTTCAGTTCTTTTTAACCTCTTCAAACATGATGTGAAACAACTCTAAATGACGAAGATAAAAATCTGATGATATAAAAAAATGAGTTTTGTAAAACATGGTTAAAAGCCTGTGTTTTAGAATTTAAATCTTTTGAAATGATAAAAAAACTGTATGAACCTTTCCAGACATCATTTATACATTTTGATGAATTTAATAAAAGTGAAAAAGCATGACAATAAAATGCAAATGCGCAGATGATCTCAAGTTTTTTTAGTTTAATCATAAAGCTGTACATTAACGTCATAGATTGGTTAATTGAATATTGTAAATGAATGCTATAGATTGATGATTAAATACTGTAGATGAATGCTATAAATTGATGCTTAAATACTGTAGATGAATGCTATAGATTGGATGATTAAATACTGCAAATGAATGCTATAAATTGATGATTAAATACTGCAAATGAATGCTATAGATTGGCTGATTAAATACTGTAGATGAATGCTATAGATTGATAATTAAATACTGCAGATGAATGCTATAGATTGGATGATTAAATATTGCAGATGAATGCTATAGATTTGATGTTTAAATATTGTAGATGAATGCTATAGATTGATGATTAAATACTACAGATGAATGATGATGATTAAATATTGCAGATGAATGCTATAGATTTGATGTTTAAATATTGTAGATGAATGCTATAGATTGGACGTTTAAATATTGTAGGTGAATGCTATAGATTGGATGCTTAAATATTATAAATAAATGTATAGATTGGATGTTTAAATATTGTAAATAAATGCTATGGATTGGATGATTAAATATTATAAATAAATGCCATAGAATGGATGATTAAATACTATAAATAAATATAGATTGATGATTAAATACTATAAATAAATACTATAGATTAGATGATTAAATACTATAAATAAATATTATAGATTGATGATTAAATACTATAAATAAATGCTATACATTGGAGGATTGAATTTAATAACAAATAATTTTAAAAAGAATATTTTCTTAAATATGATATTTCTAAGCCATTGACAAAATTTACTACACAGGAGCAACAACAAGTTTGGTACTTTGTTGTATATTTAATAGGTGTATAAAAAAAAAACTTTACACTTTACCTTATTTTAACTTTCATTGAAATGAATTTGGTAATTCAAATTGTTTTAGATTTTAATTCATGCCGGAACAAAAAATATTTTTATGATGATTATTTTCTGTATGTTCCATGATTTTCCATAACCTTAATAAGCTCAGTATAAAAACAGAAAAAAATTGAAAAATTTTATAATTATTTGTTACCAGCTATAAATTAATACTAAAATTAATAAAAGATTCTGTATATAATTTTAATGCATTCATTATATATAAAGTATTTTTATTATTTTACTACAAAAATGAGAATAGAAAATAATAACAGATAACTTTAAATTGATGTAACTATGCAAATAACTGTAAGTATTTTAAGAATTTGAAACTTAATTTAAGCCGCTACGGAAAATTACAGAAGTAATTTTTTCGAATTAAACAAATTAATGTCATTAATATATCCATTTTTAAGCAAATCTCTATTTCTATTGCTCCTTTTTAAGTATGCGACAAAAATTAAATTTTTTAGAACGAAAAAAGTTAACATCTTTTCTACTTCATTCTTTTAAAGAAATTAATTTTAAAATTGGAGACCAATGCCTGACAGAAAAACTAAATCTTGTTTAACTTATACTAAAAACAAAATAGAATCAAACAAATTTCTACTCAGTTATTTAAAACTTATTACTGCTTCAATTTCTGAAAATTAACGTAACATAATAAGCATTTCTAAATGGAAAACTTTATGGTCTATTCTACTAGAATATAGAAAAGGTCCTGGAAATTAATATTTAAAATTGAAGAGCAATTCATACACTACAATGAACTGAAAAAGTGTCTCTATTTCTGCCACAATAGTTAACTAATGTTAATGTGTGTTGTTGTAGGTTCTTATTCCACTTGGTCCATAGTAACATCTAGACCAAGCTCATGAACTCGTGTTTTAAAACGGTGAGTCATGATAAAGGGTAATGGGCGAAAATGAAGCTTCTTTTTTACCTTGACCTTGCGGCACAAAGACATGGGACACCCAAAGTGAGAAATCTGACTTTACCCCACCCGGTTATTCTCCCCGGCCACTGGCTACACATTTTTGTCGCCTTTTACGACATGCATGGGCATTTTTCTGTATGGCTAATCTAACCGAACCCACACAGTACATTGTTAATATGTTTTAAATAACACAGAAGAAAGAAGTTTTCTATTTAATGATTTGAAATTTATTACTGAATGATTTACAATTTATTATTGAATGATTTATAACTGAATGATTTGAAATTTATTATTGAATGATTTATAACCGAATATTTTTTTCTACCCCAGTTTAGCATGCTCAAGGAAATTTTTTGTACTACCTATTCTATTAAAATTTTTTGTATATTCAGAATGAAGTTTCCAAATATAAGAACAATTCTTAAACAAAACAACAAAAAATAGCTCACTTCAACTGCTATCAAAAATAAGTTTTATAGAAAACCCATTCGTTAAGGTAACAAAGACCAAAATTATTCATCAAACATGTTTACAAAAGTTTTTTTCCGTACAAATTGCTGAGCTGATTCTAAGAAGGCTTCAATTAAAAAAAATTTTCAAAAAAAGTTGCAGTAAATTTTCTTTATTATTGAACAAATTTATACTTGAATGTTTTATGCAATTTATTAGGTAACAAAGAAAATTTATAACTGAATGAGTTTGCAATTTATTATTGAAGCTGATTTTATAACTGAATGCTTCAAAATTCAAATTTATTTAAATGATTTGCAGTTTATTACAACAAATTTAGAAATTTGAGAAAGCAAAATTTAAAAAAAAAATTAAAATCTATTCTATTAAAAAAATTTTCTGTATATTCAAAATAAAGTATCCAAATTCTAAGAACAATTCTTAAACAACAACAAATTGAAAATAGCTCACTTCAACTGCTACAATGGAACGAAAAGTTTTCCAGAACAGCCCATTCGTTAAGGTAACAAAGAACCAAAATTACTCATCAAACATGTACGCTACAAAAGTTCATAGCTTTTCTCCCGTTTCCAAATTGCTGAGCTGATTCTAAGCGGGCCTCAAATGTAAGGTTTCACGCACGGTGAATAAAAAAGGCGAGAGAGGCCGAGGATATGATCTATTAGGTTACAAAATACCATTTTCTTTCTTTCGGAGAGGCATTCATGAATAAATTAGAAAAGTTACTTCATCACAACTATGGCTTCTCCCGCCAGAAAGAATGAGATAGTGTTTTTCTTCTACAGAAAAGGAGGAGGGTTTCTAGTTCTGGGTTTATAACTCAGCACCTCAAAAGTCAGCGAACTGAATGTTTTGTGAGTAAGGGAGAAGAAGAAAGTCTTACTTGCGATTTGTCATAACCTATTCGTGTCTGCTGTGATTTGTCTGTCATACTGGGCAGTATCTTTTTCTCATCTTCTTTTCGGCTTCGTTTGTGACACCTGAAAAATAAGAAAAAAATATTTTAGATGAGTTAAAGCAGTACAAAAAGTATGTTTTGTTTTTATTTAAGAAAACGAAAACGAACAGCTGTGTATGTAACTGAAAGCTTAAAAAAATTTTTTTGTTATTATTATTATAAAAACAGTCAGGATAAAGAGCATGTACAAGAAGTTTTCTTGCTATTTTTTTAGTTATTTCGTTTTTAGAAATGAGAATTAATGCTAGCTTGGATTAAATTACTCGTAATAAAATAGTTTTTTTATTTATTTTTGCATGTGAATGCATGACGCCGACATTATTTGTTTTAAGTAAGTTGAAACAAAATATATGATGATGAGTACTATGTGACAGAAATACAGTAAAAAAACATTTTACGTTAGAAAGTTTATATTCCAAGTAGAATTCCATAAAAATGCTAATGACAAGCAGATGGATTTTTAAAGCTTTGAATCTTTTGAACCAAAAGTTATCCCATTTTCACGTATTATGTGGAGTTAAAACCCAGCAAACGCATACTATATGACAATCGATAAGAGAAGTTTACCCATGTTAGATTTAACTTACCCCAAAAAGAAAACTGTAAGTAAAATCTAATTTTTTATGTGTTGGAAAACTATCTTTGGATTCAAGATTAAATTCAATGAATGTTTTCAAAAACGACTATTTGTTGAAATATGCTAGTATTGAAGTAACTCTTTCCCCATTTGATTCCTCTGTCCTGTTTTCAGAAATATTATGTTCTATATATTCAAGTCCCAAAGGTCGTTTACAGACTTCACGTGCTGATCTGGCTAACATTTTTTTAAGCAAACAATTGTGCCGGGATATATGACCGACCACTTCTGGATGGTATTTGAATGGTAGTATCCCACAATTCAAAATTTCTGTATTTTCATGGGATAATGTCTTGAACCTCTATAACATGCATATGTGGGAACATGATAACCCAAGGTTTGGTTTGTCGTTCTACGGTCATTTTGTGAACAATTTAGTCTAATTATACTGGTACCTATAGTTTAACGTGGATTCCGAACCACTTACAAACATCCATGCCATCGCTGGGATTCGAACCTAAAGTCTGGTACCAAAGCCAGAGCGCTAGCCAATTTCCATCAGGGCCCCTCTTTGATTTTAAGCGATATTTTTTTCACAACCTCAGTTAACCAAGGGTTCAAGCATTAGCCTAAGGTCCCATGAGAGCTCATGTATTCATGCAGTTCCTACCAGCACTTCATCATAGACGTGTAGATTGGTATAAGCTGTATTTTTATGGGTTGGTATTATCTACCTCCTCAACATATCGAAGATGTTTTGATTGTTTTTTTTTAAAGATGTATTGCCAAATTTAATGGATGATGTTCCACACATTAGATGAGGCTCCCGCCCATTTTAGTAGAAATGTGGCCGAACTACATCGATAGGACTTATCATCATTACTGGATTATCATTCTCATGATTATTACTATCATGAATTTCCTGATAAACGAGGCACCCAAACTTTCAGACATTGATCAGAATAGAGGTAGCTGAAGCAAATATCTGTGACACATCTGATCAATTTGAATGAGTCTGTCAATCCATGGATCCATTTTGAAGTATGCATTGTGGAAATTAGAATATGTAGGATGCGACCTTGATATTTTCCTTCATATAAGTCGTTAATTTTGTTAGTCAATTAAAGTTAACACCTCTATCGACTTCGTTTCTTTATGTGTCGATTCCCATTACTGTAGCACGGCATGTGATTGCTATGAAACAATTGTTCATCACGATTTACAATGAAATAATTTGCTATGATAAAATTGTTCATCATGATCGGACATATCAGCACTTAAAGTCTGTAATAAAACAATCTTTGTGACATCCTAAAGCTCGTCAAATAAAGTACTATAAGTATCATACAATTATATAGTTATAGAAATAGACACACTTATCTATAGAAATAAGATTGTGTTTAATCATTTTAAAATAGGAGTGATGAATTTATTCGTAAATTGAAGATTTATGAATTAATAAAGTAATGAATATATACATTATATGTTACTAATATTATCATGTATGAATTTTTATTTATTATTAGCATTATCGTTAGCATTGTTAGGGATTTAAATCCATTTTAATTTTAAACTAAAAGAGAGAAGTTCATACTCAAAGAATAAGGTGTTTACTTTTATAAGCAAATGTAATTTTATTCTACAAATTGCATTCGAGCGAATTATTCTTAGGCAAATGATGTTAAAAAGTTCGAGAGTTTATTATTTTTAAATGTGGTAGCTTTCAGTTTCTAAATGTTTTTTCAATTCCTTCTATTAGCTCACACTCTCCCTATATATATCTTGTTCAAATTTTCAATCGTTCATAAAATACTTTTTATTCAGCCACTTCAACTTCAAATACATTTTTTTTAACTTGTAGTGGATGACACTGGATGTAAATACAGTTTTTCAAATATTAATTCATGCATTAAATTTAATTAATTAATTTATTTTTTTTTTAGATTTAAGTTATATATATCTACCGATAGATGGCACCAGATAAACTTAAAAAATGAATGAAAATTAATTATAAAGGACTTTCTGCAAGTGAAAAAAAGTAGGAATTGACTTTAAAATTTTTTTTTATATTACTTGTTTCTTTTCTATTTTAGATAATTTTTGAAAAATATTTGATATCTTATAATATCAAACATTATTCATAACATTTACACAATGAAAATGTGCTACTAACAAATTTATAATTTTACATCAGCAATAAGAAAGCCGAAATGGACAGACGGATACAGTTTAGGTTGCTTAACTAGGGGATCTAGATTAGAAAAGCGAAGTGGAATAAAAGCTACCATGCTTATGACAGGAAAACGATAAATACTACAGTAGGAAAGTCCTTTCGTTAACTAGATATAGATTTTTTTTTTTTGATTTGTCGTTCTACTGTCATTTTTTGCATACTTTAGGTTAAATAGTTTAGGCCAGGGATGGGCATACTCTCTTTCGGTCGCGGGCCAAAAATCGGAAAAAAAAAGTTTGGCGGGTCAAGATAAATTTTTCTAAAATTTTAAAAACAATATACAAGTATTACAATTTAAATATGTTAATGAGATGAATGAAATTGCGATTTCCTTTTTAAAAGTTACTTATATTGAGGTTCGAAGTGTGGTGTACTGATTCTAAGGAACGAGGCTAAATGCTCATCTGTCAGTCTACTTCTGAAATAATTCTTTCTAAAGTTCATAGTTGAAAACACTTGTTCACATATGTAATATGAAACAAACATAGCACTGATTTTCTGGGCGTGAGATATTAAATTTGGGAATAAAGATTTGTAAAACTCTAACTTTCGCATATTTAGAAATAACTGCTTGAGATGATTGTTAGATTGCAACTCAATTGATTCAACCTGCAAATCTGACCTCACTGCTTCACAATTTACGTTGAAAGGCATGGTAAAAATATCCAATTCTGTTTGAATGGCACTGAAATCTTGTGTTCGAACTCAAAATACTGTTTTTTCAAACCAAATTCTTAAGCTTCTCTTCATTTATTGAGGGTATTGACAGTAGTAATTATCGATTGAAAGCTATCTGTGCTTGCTATTTCCGTCGATTTATGTTTTTGTAGAACAAAAATAGAGAAAGTAAAAAGATCATCAGTCCTTTGAAAAAAAGAGGAAAAATATTTGATCAAAGTAGAAAAGGAGATGGATATAAATATATATTTCTTTTAATTTGCCGCAGACGACAAATTAAAATTTTATCCGCGGGCCGGATAGCTTTCCGGCGGGTCGTAGTTTGTCCATCCCTGGTTTAGGCTATTTAGCTTAACGTAAACTCCAAACCACTAAAAAACATCCATGCCACCGCCAGATACGAACCTGAAGCCTGTGGTATAAAAATGCCAGACAGCTAGCCAATCGATTATCATGAAGCAACTAGATCAAGAAGGACGGGAAGAAGCAGATACTATTAATGTGGGTACAGCAAGCCCTTCGAGATTCACTTTAAGTATCACTGAATCTACTATGAAACAGTCGCTTTAATGGTGAATAACATAGATTTAAATGCCATCGAGTCTCAAACAATAGCATTATCAATAATCGATTTGGCGAAATTTCACAGGTAATTAAAAATGTATTAGAATTAATTTATCTCTCTGAGTTTAAGCGATATTTTCCTTCATGTCATGGTTCATTATGCGCTGCATAAAGCATATTACATGCAAAAAGTTTCATGATTTTATGCACACTTCAAACATAAAGTCGTGAAACAAGCAATAAATGATTTTTGATAAGATATTTTTTTTTATGCGCCGTAAATTTCTCATTAGTCTTGCAGTGAATCTTTTTTTAACTCTGATGTAGAAACTATACTATTGTAAATAGAAATTGCAATAAATCCTTCAAACTGTGCAATTCGCCTTCACTATCTATAGCTATATTTGACACCACGTATTCTAGCCACGTTTCAAATAGATCGTACTGGATTGAAAGAGATTTGAATTGCTTCATCTGAGTCTCTTTTAAAGAAATCAAATTTGGACTTTGATTCTTCTAAAAAAAAATCCATCTGTATTCATGAAATGTTTTCGGGATCAATTTATTAGTTCTCAAATTCTGTCAAATCGAATTCGAATTTATTCCAAAAAATTGGTTTGATTAAGTAATATTGGTAGTTTCGTGAATATTAAACAAAACAGAAACAAAGCAAATGGTTTTAATTTATCTGCTTAAATTGCCTAGGTTTTTTAAATTTATTAATGTCATAACAAAATGGTCTCTATTTGCGACAGCAACAAGACTTAGTTAAATTTGTTCTGACAATTACATAAATTTGTTATAAGCTTCTATGACCACTTTTTCCTGATATTGTTTAGCTAATCTGTGATTCTATAATGCATATTGTTGTACTAATACAGGCCATGCAGCCGGCCATGTTCCAACATGGACTTAGTGCAGGGGGAGTTACACACACACACACACAACATTCATATTTTTCTTACTGTTAAAAGAAAATTATGAATGGGAAATAGTCACAGAGCTTTACGCCTAACGCCATTTTGATTCTTCACTTTTACTGATGTTATCACTTCTGTCGTGTGTTGTTGTTTTTATCAGTATTTGATATTTTGTACTAGCTTTTGATAGTGTCCACTGAATAGAAGCAGTTCAATATCATGGTATTTATTTCATTTAAAAACAATTATTGTTTAAAAATTTTAAATATTTTGACTTTTTCATTTTGATAGCAACTACAAATGTTTTATTTTCTAACGCCGAGTCATATAAAAAAATATCTGTGAAATCTGTTGAATATTTGCAAAATTTGTTTGAATATATTTTTACGTTTGCATGCCAGTGAAGTACCTTTTTTTTTTATGGCATTTAGAAATAAATTACTACTACTTTTGTCAGGAATAAATAGTTTTCTTGCAGCTATTTATACAAATTCTATATAATTTAGTGTGCAAAATTTAATCATATATTATTTTTAAAAAATTTTAAAATTAAATCATTTTTTAACTTTTTTTGTGTTTTTGAAATGCCACTTATCACAACTATCACATTCCATTTTATGAATAATTAGTATGAGTTTCCACCCTAATTATTTTTCTCTGAGATTAAAATGACCCTGCTGGGCCGAGTGGCTAGCACTCTAGTGCTCGGTACCACTGGTTTCGGATTCGAGTCCCGGCGGTGCCATGGGTGTTTATAGTGGTTCGGAATCCACTTTTTAAACAGTAGTTCCCGGTCCGTTTACCCTTCAGTGTGCATAAGATGACCGTAGAGCGACAAACCGAACAAAACAAAACCGAGATTAAAATCTCATTTCATAAATTACCAGCCAATCAGAAGCCTGAGTGGGATAACCAGGGATTCTAAATAGCTGATATTTAACAACAATTTAATTAACATTTTTGACATTTTGCATTAATTTAATTTTAATATTGATGAAAATCCACTTTGTAAAAATGTGCTTTCATGAATAATTGTCTTTTTAATAACATGTATTTCGAAGGTTGGTTGTGTTGTTGATTTTTCATGATGGCTTATTTAATTACATGTATTTCAGTAACATGTAATTTCAAAGATAATTGTAATCTCACAAATTTTTAAATTATTAAATTTAACAAAAGTATACTCTATAAGTTTTTCCCCTTTCTTAGTTTTCTAAATATTTTTTGTGTTTTTAATATACATCTAACACAAGTTAGAACGACCTTCTGAATAGAAAGGTAGTCTTTATATCTAATAGGTATCTATCTTATTAGGTACTTGGTTCGAATCCCGGAATAATGTCACAGAAAGCTTCCGAGTCTTTTCCGGGCACGAAAACTATAAATCAGTAATCAAAATGCTTCTCTCTTTGACAGGAAAGACTCACTCTTGAATGGCGTTCGTTCTATATTGTGTTAGTAAAATGTAGATGCACTGCTACAAGCCTCTCTTAATGCATCGTTGGTAATGCTGAAATTGCTGCATGGATGCAATTGCAAATAATATCAGATCAAAATGCCTGGCGTTAGAAACAAAACCACTTCTTAAGATTTATGTTCATATATTTTTTACCAAATTTAATGTAAATTAATCTTGGTAAAGAAACTACATGTAAAAAAATGTAAATAATGTTTATCATTTTAATTTAATTACCAAAATTAATGTAAAATGGTATAGATGTTCGAAGAAATTCATACATTTTAACGTATTTATTAAGTAGTCATAAAAGCTTAGTCTAGTAAAAACGTGCATCACTAATAGATAAAAAGGAATATAAGAGTTAATTCAATTAATGAAATACGAAATAGCTTTACATAAGTCATTTGAAAATGACGATTTCATCATCGGTTCGCGAAATTCAAAATGTCCAAAAGAATGGACATGCTTAATCTCGTGAATATCGTTGATCATTAAAAATGCAGTATATTTAATTAATCAAAACAGTCAATCGGTACGGTATATAATTAGCAATGGTTTGCTGTAAATAAGCCTTTCGTAAATCTACACTGAAGATTTTTCATCCTAAAGAGTTTTAATTCTTATATTTGTAAGATACTAATTTTAAATAAAGCGGCCTGTGGATCATGAAAATAAAAGAGCAGAAATAGAGAATTTTATTACACTCATGTCCATAAATTAAGGATAATTCAGAATCAAACAGAAATTGAACTCTAAAAATAAAAATTTCACTGTAGAATTATCACACACATCTTGAAGAAGAATATGCAAATTACAGGAAACCACCAGATGGCGCGGATAGTACGTCACAATGACGAGAGTGTAAGGGAGCGGTATATAAAGAATGGTGGCAACGAAGTAAAATAGTTCACAAACTCTTTAAAAGCCTTTCAGTGCAATAACCGCATAGTTATGGCACAAAGGAAGCATTTGATGATTTTTTTACGTGGTAGAATTATCGGACGACTGGAATGTGGGACATGTACGTACCCAGCTGGAAGTATCCGAGGAACTTGAATCGCCCAGAGGGTCATCTCCAGGCTTTGGCAACGATTCCAAAATGTTACAGCACATGAGTTACAACGCCGAATGAGGACCGGTATTTAGCAGTTACTGCCAAAAGAAACAGACGGTTACAGCATCAGACCTGGTCAGCTCTCTTCAGCTACCGGTACAGGCAGACCGACAGACGATTAGGGACATTGGTCTATATTTAGGCTTGTCAGATGTGTTCCACTTACCAATTCACACTGCGATGAACCTGGAGTAGAGAATGAAACAGTGGTCTTGTGATGTTTTTACGACGAGTCCAGACCTGTTTCGTCAGCTCTCTTCAGCTACCGGTACGACAGTTTCAAGGCATTAAGACACCGTGTACAGACGCTTAGGGCACATCCAGAACCGGACTGCATGGTCTACATGCTCGTACGTTTGCTTGTGCTGAATTTCTGTTTATGGATAACAACGCCCGTCCTCAGCGTGCAAACATTGTAGACGAATGCCTTCATTTGGAGGATCCACTTACACGCACCGGACTTGAATTCAGGGTGCTTTTTGATGAGTGGGTAATATTCCCAAGATCAGAAAATTTGATACTCAGCATACCTAGGCAGGCCTGTATTGCATCATCCATACCCATACACCATCTTTTTACTGTTTTTTGTAAATAGGTTCTTTTTGTCCAGGAGTCAACCTTTTTTTAATTCACCTGGGTAAATCAATTTTATTTTTGATATTGAGGAATTAAATCTTTCAGACTTGGTGAATAAAACCACATCATTTAGGGATTCAGCCCGTCTAATGTTTATGATAAATTAAAATTAAATTAATTAAATTTATAATTCCCTTTTATGGGGAGAAAATGAATCACCTCATTCCCACACTTGACACCACTTTGTAATATGTAGCCATTATAAATCGTCTTCACGTCCTACAAGCTGACTGTAACTAATGGATGATTTAATAGAGCACTTACATTAATTTCACTAACGATAGGCATACACTATAGCATAGGAACAAGATTTAACAAGTTGCCATTCAGAAATTATAAAAAATCGTCATTTCTATTTTAAATGCACCTCTTAGTTGGAAAACTTCTAAATATCAGTAAGAAAAATTAGATTATTGAAATGGGGGAGAAAATTAAATTTTGTGTATAATAATTTTATGAATATTAATAGTCTTATGTATATTAAAAATTACATTTAGAATTCTCTCTTTATGAGAAAAAAATGAATCCCTTCCTCTCACATTTGACACTGCTTTGTAATATGTAGCCATAATAAATAATCTTCACGCTCTAAAAGTTGATTATAATCGATGGATGATTTTCATACAGCACTTATATTATGTTCGCTCACGATACTTACACATTATAGCATAGCAATGGATTCGACCAGAGTTGCCATTCAGAAATTATAAGAAAAATCCTTCTTTTATTTGAAATGCACTTTGAGAATTTTTGATGTCAGAAAAAAAAAGATTAGATTATTGGAATGGGTAGAAAAAATAAATTTTATGTATATTTTAATTTTATTCATTTAAATTAAATTTATATTATCTTTTATGGGGAGAAAACGAATCACCTTCTCCCCACATTTGGCACTGCTTTGTAATACGTAGTAGCCATTATAAATCGTCTTCATATGCTGGCTATAATTAATGGATGATTTAATAGAGCACTTACATTTAATTTAAGATAACGATAGATATACACGAACACGATTTGACCAGAGTTGTCATTCAGAAATTATTTAAAAATCATTCTTTTTATTTAAAATGCATCTCATACTTGGGAATTTTTTATATCAGTAGAAAGAAAAAGATTAGATTATTGGAATGAGGGAGAAAATTAAATTTCATATATATTAAAATTGAATTTATAATTCTCTTTTATGGGAAGAAAACGAATCACCTTCTCATTTGGCAACTGCTTTGCAATATGTAGCCATTATAAATCGTCTTCTTATCCTATAAGCTGGCTATAATTAATGGATGATTTAATAGAGCACTTACATTAATTTCGCTTACGATAGGCATACGCTGTTTTCATAGGAACACGATTTAACCAGTGTTGCCATTCCGAAATTATAAAAAAAATCATGCTTTTTATTAGAAATAAAACTTTGTTGCCATTCAGAAATTATAAAAGCCATCCTTTTTATTTGAAATAATAACTAACTCATACTTGGAGAATTTTTTATATCAGTAGAAAGATAGGTTAGGGGAGATTCTTAGTTTTACCTAAATAAAATTATTCAAAATCTTCATAATTATTGCTATTTTTCAATTCCTTCTATTAGCTCACACTCTCCCTATATATATATCTTGTTCAAACTTTCAATCGTTAATCAAATACTTTTTATTCATCCACTCAGTTTCAAATACATTTTTTTTAACTTGTAGTGGATGACACTGGGTGTTAATACAGTTTTTTCAAATATTAATTCATGCATTAAATCTAATTAATTAATTTTAGTTTTTTTAGATTTAAGTTGCATATATCTACCAATAGATGGCGGCTGATAAACTTAAAAAATGAACGAAAATTATTTATAAAGTACTTTCTTCAATATAGTGAAAAAAAGTAGGAATTGACTTTAAAAAATTTTTTATATTACTTGTTATTACTCAAAATTGTTTAATTTACTGTTCAGAATGTTGAATTATGAGTGATATTAAATTAAGTTAGATGTTTCGTAAACAGACTTATTTTTATACTCCATGGCAATTATATAATGAATTTTGGTTGATTAATATTCTATGTAAGTAGGTCAAAATTTGAATTTCTAGATCATTATTCATCTCCTCTACTTTCTTATTCTGATCCTGTAATCAATATCTATACGGTTACTCCACTGATCTAATACATATGGTAAGTGAATTGTTTTGTTTTCACAAAAATGTTAATAAGACCTTTGTTTTAGAAACGGAAAGTTCAATTTCAAGTATTATTGGGAATTCTTTCAAACTACAGTAACAAATTACTTTATCTCTAGAAAAAATTAAACATCAAATATTAATTATATAATTTAAAAAAAATTATTAGTCATGTTACAGATTATTGCAATTTCAAGTATACTCCACATTAAATAATTTTTATTTGCTCAATTTAAACTACAGCTATGCAATTTACAAATATTTTGTAAATTTGTATGTTAAAAGTGTACACTATGTATATCTTTTTCTATCCAATGATTAGGGAATACAAACAATTTATAATCTTTGGTTGGTTTATAAAATATTTCATATTATTAGACAATAAAAATATGGCTTTATTAGTTCAGGTTTAAATTAAAAAAGAAACACTCCAAAACTTAAGAAAACTTATATATAGAATATAATTTATAAATATCTACTGTTCTTATTTGCGGTACACAAAATACTTTTCTTATTTAATTGTAGTTACCATGTTATAGTTATTATAGTTAATCACAAATTATAATTGTGGGAAACAATAAACTGGTAATTTTCTAATGATTAAATTCAGCCATATTTATATTGTATCAAATTAGACATTTTTATGTTATTTAATATTATACATATTTACAGCATTACTCGCATGTAAAGCAAATTTAATACTTAATTGGTGATCACAAATTTATAAATGCAAATTTATATTTCAAAAGTATGTCAGTAAAAATATCCATTTAAACCAGAGAAACAGGAAATAGAGAATTAAGCTGTTTTTAAGGAGACAGCTAAAATAACATTAGATTATCGTGAGCACAGGCTTTATAAATTCTTCAAATTTCTTAGCAATTTTGCGCGCTAAAAGTAGAGGTTATTTAACAAAAAACATTATTTACTATTATACATATACAAAAGTACATTATTTAATATTATACATATTTATAGCCCTACCCACAAATACAGCAAATTTAATACTAAATTGGTCATCATAAAAATTTAACTAAATTTATAATGCAATATTTTACATTTTAAAATTATGTCAGTAAACGGATCCAGTTAAACTAGAGAAAAGGGACATAGAGAATTAAGCTGTTTTAAGATGCAGCTAAAATAATATTAGATTGTCGTGATCATAGGCTTTTTTAAATTCTTCAATTTCTTATTTTTGGCATGCTAAAAGTACAGGTTATTTTATTATCCGTTAAATAGATCACAAATGAAAGATATTTTTGTGACGCCTTCTATTGATTTTATTTAAAATACTAAAACGGTTTCCATTTTCTTATTTATAAAATAAATACTTGTTTTTTAAATTGCTAGTTTGCGAAAAACAAATAAAATAAAAAAAAAAAAAATTCTAAAATTTTTTACACTCTAATATTACTATTTTAAATAAAAAATAACTGAAAATTCAGGATTGAACTAAAATTTTTCACTGTTAAATTTAAGAAAATAATTGCGCGTTTCTCTAGATTTTAGAGTATATATATGTATATTTCAATATAAACATTTTAGAGTCAGTTTTTACAATAATAAAATGTTTAAAACATTTCAATAATTAAAAATTAAATTAATGAAAAAACATTTTAAAATAATTATTTTTCTTATTAAATGTTTTTCTCAAGCATTATTTTATATTAAGGCAAAACATTTTTTTTGCGATTTTATTACACAAAATAAATTATGTAATAAAGATAGCACATACTAATGTTTTCTAAACACCGGAAATAGAAATTTTTTTTGTAATATGCAATTCTCAGTATTTTGTATAAATAAAAAAAAATGAACTAATAATTATATTCTATATGTTTTTTTAATACAACCTTAATATATTAAAACTCTCGTTGTAGTTCTGATGTAAGTATACATGTAAATTCATAAACTTAGCAATACAATTTTTATAAACAGCATTATTAATATAATATCAAAGAATAAATATATATTTACCAAACAAAATACTGTTCCGTGCGATCTTTTGTTTATTTAAATAAATTATTTAATTGTTTTCATAATGTGTACAAATTAATTTTTTGCATGGGATATGTAGTTTATGCATCTTCTAACTGAAATTAATATATGCTTTTATTATTTCTCCATTTATTTATTCGGTGATAAAACATAATAAAACCAGTTATCTCTTACTTTGATTAAAAATATATATATTACTATTTTAAAAGTAAAAATTTATTCTTTTATAAATTTTTATATTTCAAATAACGTAAAAAGTTTACTAAATTTGACTAATCCAAATATTTGATTAATTTGTTAAATTTTTATTGGTTTAATACAAAAAATGGAAATATAACAACTCATAAATTGAACCTAATTTGTATTAAAATATACTAACGCTAACTTCATTATATTTTTGTGTTTGTATGCAGAATTGAATTATTTCTTTTTCTATATTTAGCGAAACTCATGAAATTTTTTGTTAAATTTATATTTTTCTTCGTAAAAAAGTTTATTAATCGAAGACAGAATTGGAATAATAAATATCAACAAACGTAATGTACTTTGAAATCTTTTTCAATTATAATCTGTTTCTCTTTACATAAATAAACTTTATATATATGCTTGTCAGAATTAAAAGACAAAACTATGCTAGCAACACCAAATTTTAAATCTTAGTTTGCATTTTTTTGAACTTTTCTTACTCAGAACTCAGTTTTTAATTATGACTTTATAAATTCAACTTTTAACTAATTTCCTTAAATATTTCAAAGTATTTGACAAGTAAGTTGAATGTAAGGGTTACATAATACGTACCACTGTGCTAATGCGGAATTAGGGGAATTTTGATAAATCATTTTATTTTTAATAAAGGAGCTTTTCTGTCAATTGATGAAGTGTTATCCACAGAAAAATAGGATATTTAATTTTTAAGTATATCATAAATACGATATCTCTTATTTATACGACATAACTTTTGCATTTATTATTCATTAACATGGAAGTTATTACTTCTATAGGAAAGAAATTACAATAACAAATTTGCGTCTGTTTTACTTTTACTGTTTATGTATCATTTTCTTTAAATTTCAGCATAAAATATTTTCTTTGCGTAAATATTTTGAAACTTGCTTTTTATGTAAGATTTTAATATTGATAAAATACAATAAATATTTCACATTGAACATGAAAATTATTTAAATATCTATATTTAGTTTTAAAATGCTGTTCGATATTGCACATTATCTATATAATTAATCCCATATATAAACGTATTAATAGTAATAGTTATAAAACGAATTTAAATCTTTTTTTTTTTTTTAACAACTGAAATACTACACAAAATTTTTGGTAATTTTCGTTTTGAAGTAATTCAAAATTGCAACAGAAAATATATTGAAATATACATATAATGATAATTAACAAATTAATGTTTCCTTTTCATAGAATTTCTTAAGAATTTCACAGTTTTTAAATCAATTAGTAGTAGCAGCTAATAATTGATTAATTGCAATGAAAAATAAATTTAATATTGCTTTTGTTTTAAAGATAAAAACAATAGCACAACAATTAAGTTTTCAAATACATTAGTATTTCCATTAACTAAATATTTTTTTTAATTTATATGCATATTTGATGTAAAATAATATGAAATTTTGTATGCCTTTAAGAATAATGTATTACAAATTCACAACTATTTATTATGTTAAGAATTTTTATACATTATTTAGAATTTATCAATATTCTGTTTAAACAATATTTATATTAAATTATTTTAGATTAATAAATTTCTTTGCAATTCTATAAAATCGGTTAATAAAACTCATTTGAAACTCTTAAATAAATTTATTTTGTTGGCTTACTAAAATAAACTTTAATCATCTATCACATAAATAATAATTAATCATATAGACCTCAAAAACATATGACTATTAGCAATGATCAAATGAATTATCTAAATGAGATATTAATAATATTTTTTTATATAAGACGTTTCCATTAAGAGATACATTTTGTTGCATAAATAAATTTAATATTATAAAACAGATAAAATTAAATTTGTTTATAATTTTTACATTTATTTAATCTTATCAATATTCAATCTCATTATTATAATTTTTGATTTATCATTTTCAAAATCAAATTCTGATATAGTTTCACCCTTAAAAGTATTAAGTAAAATAAACTATGGATATATATGTATATTGCAAAAGAAACTATTAGCTATTCTATTTTATAAATATAATTTTATTTATAACTTGTTATTTTTAAATCATCGGGTGATGAAATTTGTCAAAATTGATATAAAAATACTAAAAAATATTTAATAGACTATTTTTTTTTTTAAAACTTAATTAAAAAAAATACTTTTCAAAATTTTCAATTCATAGATGCATTTTAAATTAACACATTTTCAATTTAAAATAATATAAACAATATTTCCTTTGACCAAAATTTTGAGAAGAAAACTAATTCAGCTTTTAACTCTATCCCATTTGGATAGCTTTCTTTTTGTAAACATACTTTTCTTATTATTTGCATGCATCAATATTTTCAATAATATTACATATAAAACAATCAACTACTACAACTAAGAAACCACACAAAGAATAGACTACTCCGACAGCAAAAAAACCCTTACTGATTGGTCAAAACACTGTCACCCCCACGTCGAACGATTCCTTACCTATCACAAGTGTGTTGATCCTGTTCTTTACTTATTTCCTTTCCTTTCGGTGGGCTAAGACTCCCCTCGAAGTCCTCGATTGCCTCGAAGAGCTCATCTCAGACTTCCACAAAATAAAAAAAAAGAAGTCTTATTTTTAAAAAAAAAAAGTCACACGGAAGCCACGACTATTAGCACGACAAAGAAGGCACGTGGAGACACCCGAGCCCTGATGGTCGTCATTTTTAGACATGTCTCTCTCCCGACGGTTGTGAGAAGCCTTCGGAGGTGAGATCCGTTCTGGGGGTGTTGTTTGAAAAAGGAAGGGCCGCAACGGCGCATGCGCGGAAGGATGTTGGAAGAGGAGAGTCAAAATCCCAAGAGCCGCTCTCAGAGGCGCGGGAGAAAGAGAGAGCATCCATTTCTGTTGTAAAGGGTTGCTGGGTAGTTTTGTGATTCGAACTCTGTGGGGATTCGCCAACCTTGGCGATGGGATACTCATTAATCAGCAATGGTAAAGGCAGACATTGTTAATAGGATTAGACATGGGTCGAACGGTAGAGGGACTGCAAACGTTAAAATCAAAGTACAAATTTATTTAATGAACATTTAACTTTATTGGCTATAAATATTTTACTTATTTTAAATTAATACTACTTTTAATATTATTAAGGTTATATTAATAAGCTGGTTTATATAAATCTGGGCTTTGTCTAGTGCTTTAAACTAAATATACTTCATTTTTTTTTATTTTTGATGTTTATTTAAATGTGAAATTACAGTAATAAAGATTATGATACTCATTAATCAGCAATGATAAAGGCGGACATTGTTGATAGGATCAGACAGGGTCGAATATAGAGGGCTACAAACGTTAAAATAAAAGTAAAAATTTATTTAATGAGCGTTTAACTTTATTGGCTATAAATATTTCACTTATTTTAAATTAATACTATTTTTAATATTATTAAGGTTATATTAATAAGCTGGTTTATATTAATCTGCGCTTTGTCTATTGCTTTAAATTAAATATACTTCATTTTTTTACACTTTTTTTTTTTTTTTTATACTTCATTTTTTTTTTTATTTTTGATGTTTTATTTGAATGTGAAATTACAGTAATAAAGATTATGATACTCATTAATCAGCAATGGTAAAGGCGGACATTGTTAATAGGATTACATGGGTCGAACGGTAGAGGGACCGCAAACGTTACAATGAAATTACAAATTCATTTAATGAGCATTTAACTTTATTGGCGATAAATATTTTACTTATTTTAAATGAATACTATTTTTAATATTATTAAGGTTATATTAATAAGCTGGTTTATATCAGCCTGTGCTTTGTTTATTACTTTAGACTTAATATATATCATTTTTTTTCACACAAACTGATGTTTATTAGAATGTGAAATTACAATAATGAAGATTATTTTACCTTATACTAAATATATTGATAATAATTAGTTGATTGTAATTATTTAAAGATATTATTATTTTTTAATATAAAGCTGGAGTGAGTTAGTGTATAATGCATCAAGTTTTAGAAGTAAAAGAGCTTAAATTTTAAAATCCAACAACTGATACCGAGTCGAACACTTCCGTGTCTATTACGAGAATATTCATGATAAATTACTATTCCAGAAAGTATTTCTGTTTTACTAGAGAAATGTAAAACATATCATTTCTTATCCCACTTGATGGACAGCAACATCTACATCAAGTCCATGTACCCTTGTGTACATAGACCGATAAGTCATAATAAAGGGTAAAAAATGCAGTTTCTTTTTGTCCTTGCGGCACAAAGACATAGGGCGCCCTAAATGGGGCTATTCTAATGCGGATCCGCATGGGGAGTAAAATGTTATAAAAGATATATGATGAGAGATAAGATATGAGAGAGAGATGATATAAGAGATAAGAGGTCTCGATGCTATCATCAGGAATTTTCATTCCAAATTGCAAAGGCAAAATTGACGTAAATTGTAGCAAAGTTTCTATGGTGCAGCTTGGTTAACGCTGAATTTACTACTCATCTGCTGTTATAATGACAGAGGCTTCAATTAAAAAAACCAGCATTGTAAAGCAACATATGAAACCATGATTTTGATCTGATATGTGCGGTTAGTGGCATCTGCAATAAAGTGAACACGCCATATAAAATTAAAAACTGTGGAATAAACAGAAATTCCTATTTTAGAACATGAAATAATAATGAAAACCTGCCCAAAACATGCAAAAATATAAATAATAATACTTGAGTTGAATGAAAAATTATGTGAAACAGTAGAAATATTTTAAATAAATATTTAAGTGTTTTGCAGAAAAAATATTTTATGATAAATAAACAACAAATTTATTTAAATTACTCATAATATTTTATAATTTATCAGTTATTATTTTGGAAGTGATGCTAATTTTTTATGGATCCGAATTTTTAATCAGGATGTTATTTAATCTTTCATTGGCAAAAATGGTGAGTATGTAAGAAATAATTATCGCTTGGGAACGTGATGTTTTTGAGATATAAAGATAATGCCATCCATAAAATTGCGTACGTGGCTCATCAAAATGCTTTAATGTATGTAAATCCCTACGTGATAATGAAAAATAAAAAATCAAAAATATATGCCCACACTATAGTCCACCGTTGCTTTTCTAATGGCGTCAACGAATGACAAATATTATATTAAAAATTCATATTATACGAAATTTTAAAACTTTGACGATATTCTAAAACATGAACCTTATTTTCTTTACTTATTTTTTTTTGTCCTTACATAACAGTCAAATTTTCTTGGCTATCAAGACATTAGCCAAAGATAAAAGCGTGTTTTAAGTAATAATTACGTATTTTATGGAGTTTCCAACAAATTTCTTCCATTTTAAAATTACGTTTAATAAAGTAGTTGGGGATGTCGATTGATATACACATTATTCAATGTATGCATATGTGCAATGTAATAGACAATGCATTATAATACACAAGCCTATTTGGATCAATATTTATTTGTGAACAAAATATTTTCAGATAGGAAAATAAAATATTGTTAAATAGTAGCCATATGACTACTTAATTCTAAGATTAATTACTATGAAAATTGAGCCATTTGCTTAAAATATTTATTAAATCAATGTAATATCACATAAAATATTCTTATATGTATATTTACAAATATTTACATAATGGTTCGATATATATATATTCTGTCAAACCAGCTACACTACCGAATTAATGTTTATTACTTCTACTCATTATCATTTATAGCGAATGAAGTTTTGATTTCTCAGTGCTATTGGTACACATCGCTGGATTTGTTTTGACTTAGATCATTATCTAGTTAGCAGAAATAACACACTTTTCAATGTCCTAAGGATATTCTTCCTTTAATAAAGATATCTTCAGGATAATATAATTATTTTTTATGATTTGGCACAATTTATTACTCGCCATATTGTATGTATATTTTGCACGTGTATATTTCCTTTTTTTTGTCTTGGACTTAAATGATCCTAAATGCGGCCCCCATGTACTTACCAGATCTGAACTTAAAATTATTTTTATTAGTGGAAAACTGCGCAAAATAGCAAAAAAAACCTAATAATTTATATGTATTTTGATACTTTTTATAGATTAAAAAAATATCTTAGCAGTTGAGTTACAAGATACGATATTGTTGTGAACTTACCTAGTAAAAAAATTACTGTAATAGAATTTCGGGTTGGTGATTTTTATACTGGGGCTGTTATTGAATTGATGGGTTTTTTTATTATGTTTCATATAAGAAAAAAAAGCCCATTAAAGTAGTATTGTATTATTTTTTTAAAAATCATATTATTTTTAAATAATAGTTCTACCTTGATAATCAATATAATAATAATAAACATTAATAATGAAGAGTATAGCAACATAATAAAAATTTAAAAATGTAAAAACCAGTTTAAACTAAATTGAATAAGAGAATTATACTTTAAAATATGCCTATAATTTTTTATCCTGGTTCTTTTAAAGAGGTTCGATTTTTAGTTCGGTTTAGATTAATTCAAATAAAATAATTTATTGTTTGAATTAAATTTATAAAAGTGAAGTAACATACATCATATGTGGTATTTTAATAATTTTTGAGTTTTTATTAAATAAATTTTTGAAGTTGTTAAACATCATTTCAAAAGATGGAAATCAATATTTTCATTTTAAAATTTCACAAATGTAAAAGGTTATTCCACTAAAAACTATACAATGGAAATACAACCACTCAATCTTACCTGACACGAAACATCACTGTGATATTATTCAAATATCTTCATATCTATTTCACAACCGCAAAGCATCCTAACTCGTCGCTTCTGTCGCAGTCTGGCTTCATTCTAGGCATAGCTCAAAATAACTTCGCGTGTTTTGTATCACTGCCTTATATGTATATAACACCCATTGATTTTCAAATTTAAAATATACACCTACACTTTCCACTCTGTTTTGAAAAATCCCTTCTTACCTTATTAACATTTAACCCCCCAAGAGCACACGCATTTCAAATATCTTTTAAACGTGAACTTTTTACACCTGCTCTACCACCCACACAGAAATGTAGTGATAACGATTTTGTAAATTTGCGTAAAAATGTTCGAAAAAAGGGGTTGGAAAGGAAATAGGCATGTGCTCACACGCTAACGATCAGGGGAGATCTCACATTTTGGGGACATACTTCTGGTTGATGATGAGGGGGAAAAGAAGCTAAATTGATTCTTTGGTGAGAGACACAAGGCAGGGTGGAGGGGAGACTTTGAGGCTTCTATATAAATTAAGTCAAGGGCTGTTTTTTTTATATTGCTTTAAGCTGAGGGTAAATGAAGTGAGGACTTCTTGAGGAGTACTGAAGTGAACTAAAAATAGAATGAAACTAGCTTTACTTGGATGAAATTCTGTTGAAAGGTGGTTTTTTTTATTATGATTATCTTTGCAGTATAGTGTGTTATGTTTGGATTAATACAAAACAAATGATGGCCACAAATTCAAAATTGATTCAATAATTTTTTGTTTATAAATATGTATATACATATGAAGTTTTTTTGTTTGCATTTTTAAAGAAATATTTCCCTCGTGTATTCGGTGATATTGTGCAATTGTTTATTGAATTGACTGTTCTGTGTAAAACGCAAGCATTGAGAGCAGGTTTGTGTATTCGTGATATTGTACAATTTTCATTGAATTGGCTGTTCGGTATACAACGCAAGCATTGAAAGGAGGTTTGGTTTTTGTCACTCTACGGTCCTTTTGTAAATTTGCGTAAAAATGTTCGAAAAAAGGGGGATTGAAAGAGGGGGAGAGGAATGAAATCGGTATGTGCTCACACTCTAACGATCAGGGGGGAGAACACATTTCGGGGACATACTTCTGGTTGGTGATGAGAGGGAGAGAAGCTAATTGATTCTTTGGTGAAAGACACAAAGCAGGGTGTAGGGAGACTTAAGGGTTTGAGGTTTCTATATAAATTAGTCGAGGCCTGTTTTTTATATTGCTTTTAAGCTGAAGAGTAAAGGAAGTGAAGATTTCTTGAGAGGGTGATTATGAGGTGAAGTAATCTAGATGAAATTCTGTTCAAAGGTTTTTTTTATTATGATTATTATTTTTTATTTTAGCAATATAGTCTGTTATGCTGATTGGGATTAATACAAAAAAATGTGGTGGCTACACACTCAAAATTGATTCAATACTTTTTCGTTTATAAAAAAATATAAAAAAAAGCTATTTTGCTTACATTTTAAAAGAAATATTTCCATCGTGTATTTGGTGATATTGTACAATTGTTTATTGAATTGGCTGTTCTGCGTAAAACACAACCATTGAAAGAAAGAGTTAGCAGAAATACTTAGGTTGCTTCATTATAAAAGAGAAAAAAGGCCAATTTTAATATTGGTTTTAAATAATTTGATAAAGACACAGAACAGGGTGGATGGAGACTTAAGGGTTTGAGGTTTCTATATAAATTAGTCAAGGGCTGTTTTTATATTGCTTTTAAGCTGAGGAGTAAATGAAGTGAAGATTTCTTGAGGAGGTTGATTATGCGGTGAAGTAAGCTATCTTTACTTGGATGAAATTCTATTGAAAGGTTTTTTTTTATTATGAATATTTGTGCAATATAGTCTGTTATGTTTAGATTAATACAAAAAAATATGATGTCCATAAATTCAAAATTGATTCAATAATTTTTTATTTATAAAAAGTATATATATATATATACGAAGTTATTTTGTTCACATTTTAAGGAAATATTTCTATCGTGTGCAAGGTGATATGGTTTATTGAATTGGTTGTTCTGTGTAAAAGCACGCGTTGAAAAGAGGTTTGTGTAGGGTGATATTGCACTATTGCTTATTAAATTTGTGTGTTCTGTGTAAAACGCAAACAAGAAAGGCTTTTGTTTAGTTCGTCTATTGTCATTTTTTTGCACACTTTAGGCTAATTAGACCGGGAACAAGCATTTAACGTGAATTCGAACCACTCACAAACATCCATACCACCGTCGGGATTCGAACTTGAAGTACCACGCCAGAGCTCTAGCTAGTTGGCCATCAGGCCGTTCAAACAAGAAAGGAGGAGTACGCAGAAATAACATAGGTTGCTTCGTTTAATTGTTGTTGTTTCGGCCAATTTTAATATTGGTTTTAAATAGTTTCATAAAGACACAGAGCACGGTGGATGGAGACTTAAGGGTTTGAGGCTTCTATATAAATTAGTCAAGGGCGGTTTTTATATCGATTTTAACCAGAGGAGTAAATGAAGTGAAGATTTCTTGAAGAGGGTCATTATAAGGCGAATAAACTAGCTTCATTTGGATGAAATTCTGTTGAAAGAGGTTTTATTATTATTATTTCTTATTTTTTTGAAATATAGTCTGTTATGTTTGGAATAATACAAAAAAATGTGATGGTCATAAATTCAAAATTGGTTCAATAATGTTCGTTTATAAAAAATATATACGAAGTTATTTAGTTCAAGTTTTAAAAGAAATATTTCCATTGTGTATTCAGTGATATTGTGCAATTGTTTATTGAATTGGCTGTTCTGTGTAAAACGCAAGCATTGAAAGGAGGTTTGTGTATTCGGTGATAATGTACAATTGTTTATTGAATTGGCTGTTCTGTGTAAAAGGCAAGCATTGAAGAAGGTTTTGTGTATTCGGTGATATTATACAACTGTTTATTGAATTGGCGGTTCTGTGTAAAAGGCAAGCATTCAAAGAAAGTTTGTGTATTCAGTAATATTGTACAATTGTTTATTGAATTGGATGTTCTGTGTAAATCAATAGGGGTCTATTTTTTCGCTCTACTGTCATTTATGCACACTTTTGGCTAATTAGACCATTTAGACCTACAGTCTAGTGTAGATTCCGAACCACTAATAAACATCCATACCACCACCAGGATTCGAACCTGAATCCTGTGCTACCAAAGGACTGAGCGGTAGCCATCAGGCAGTCATTGAAAGGAAGAGCACGCAGAAATAGATTGCTTCATTATAAAAGAGGCAATAGTCAATTTTAATATTGTTTTTAAATAGTTTGATAGGGTAATATTGGTTTAATATTGTTTTTAAATAGTTTGATAGGATAATATTGGTTTAATATTGTTTTTAAATAGTTTGATAGGGTGATATTGGTTTAATATTGATTTTTATTAGTTTATGTGAAAGAAGATTGATTTTGATGATAAAGTGAAAAATTTTTGAATAGGGTTAATTATGAATCGAAATAAATTAGCCTGAATTTCTGGAAGAAATTTTACTAATAAATATTTTTAATTTCTTATTTTTAAAAGGCAATTTGCTTTACTTGTTATTTTTAGGTTATGTATAATTTATTTTACATTTTTTTATTTTACCGGATCACGCTTATCCATCTCCATTTTATTAAAAATCATCTTTTGTTAAAGAAATAAAAGCGCTATTGGTTATACTGAGCAAATATTTACTGAATTAGCAATGTGGTGATATAAACACAAACAAGGAGAAAGGAGAAGAGATTTATTATTTCAATGTAAATGAGGCGAGGGCTATTTTTAATGATTGTACGTTAACGTTAGGTTTATTGGATACCTTTTATTATTATAAAGAGTAAACCAGCTTTACTTATCGAAGAAATTTTGTTATGACTTATTATTTAATCGATTATGTTAATTATTTTTAGTAAATAAATGTTTATTTTATGATGTTGATAAATTTATATTCATTGTTAACTGGGTTGTAAAGATTATTTCAGTTTATTTATTATGTAAATTAAAATGTGCAGATGTAATAATTGTTAGAATTTCTATACAATTATAACACTACGAATGAATTTTCATTATAGTGTATTAATTTATTATTACTTAATTTGTTACCAAACTACAACAATCAAATCTTTTATAAAATTGTTGCAAAAATATACATTATTTATTTAAAATAAAAAAAAATTGCTATACCAGATCTAGGTCATAATTATTAAATATTATAAGTAACTCTTTTATTTTTTAAAAAAGTTAATACATTTAATATGCTTCGAAACTTTCCATAAATAAACGATGTAAAATAAAATTTTGGAGATTTTATCTTAAAAATAGTATGTACGAGGAATTTTTGATTGAATTTAATTAATTAAATTCAATAAAAAATTCCTCGTTAATATTAATTAATTAAATTGCAATATTTTAATTAATGATTAGTAACTTAATTAAAATATTGCAATTTAATTAATCAAATTCAATACGTTTAACGAAATTTTTACAAAAAATTGTGCATTATAAACCATATCATGTTTATACGTAAAAGTTTTCGATAAAGTTAATAGTTTTCATTTTCAGTTATTAAGCGACTTATTTTTTGTTTAATTTGAAACGAGTCGTTTGCTAACATTGAGAATTATGTAATAATTTATATGATAGTTATTGAAATAATTAACTATATGAGAATATAACGGAAAAAGATTAAAGAAACTGTTTGAACTTAGTCGTAATAACACCATCCAACTATTTTTTATTTCATCCAATCAAAAAACAAACTCAGTAAAAATTTCATGTCGAAATTGTTTCATGATAAAATAATTTTGTTATTTATTAAGCCAATTATAACTGTTTTCCTACCATTACATCTGTGATAGATATTTTCTGCTTTGGTGTAGACCTTTTGGAGCTGATCACGCGTTCTTAGTATAATTTTTATGCATGTTTTTTTATGTGGTTAACCTACATACATATGAGGGTAACTCTGAAATTATTGAGACGGTGGCAGTCGACAAACGCAGGAAAAAAAATATTCGTTAAATTTGTAAATTTGAACTCTTTTATGGCCGCAGAGATGATAATTTGTGGCAACAATTTACAATTTAGCTGTCGTAGAACATATTTTGGAAGAAAGGAAAATGGAATTGACGCGAGCATTGTCGCGTTATGATTTCTATGATTTTAAAGTGGGGTTAAATCAAAAGATTGCCTTCAACGTCTACAACTAACATATGGAGACGAACCTCCATTTCGTGCTACTGTATTTAGATGGTTTACAGAATTTCGTAGAGGTCGAAGTTCTCTGCTGGATCAAGAAGATACAGGAAGACCTTCATCAGCTGTACTTCCAGAAAATGTGTCGGACATACGAAAAATGTTAGTCGGTGATAATCTGTGCGCTTACCAAATGATACAGAAGAAACTTAATATTGGATCCGCAGCTAAACAACGAATTATTCATGAAGAACTACATATAAAAAGTTAGTTTGTCGTTGGGTCCCTCATAATTTAACAGAACACCAAAAATCGGAGCGTGTCAGAATCTGCAAAGAAACCACAAAATTATTTAACGATGGTGGACACCGGCTTATGTCTAAATTTATAACTGGTAATGAAACTTACATACTGTTTTGACGTTCCAACACGAAAAGAAAGTAAAGTACACAAGTGACAAAAGTCATGGGATACCTCTTAATATCGTGTCGGCCCTCCTTTCGCCCGGCGAAGTGCAGCAACACGACGTGGCATGGACTCAACAAGTCGTTGGAAGTCTTCTGCAGAATATTGAGCCATGCTGTCTCGATAGACGTCCATAATTGGGAAAGCGTTGATGGAGCAGGATTTTGGGCACGAACAGACTCTCGATGATGTCCCATAAATGCTCGATGGGATTCATGTCGGGCGATCTAGGTGGCCAGATCATTCGTTGGAATTGTCCAGAATGTTCTTCAAACCAATCACGAACAATTGTGGCCCGGTGACATGGCGCATTGTCATCCATAAAAATCCCATCGTTGTTTGGGTACATGAAGTCCATGAATGGCTGCAAGTGATCTCCAAGTAGCTGAACATAAGCATTTCAGTTAATGTTCGGTCCAGTCGCCCCAGAGGACCAAGTCCATGGCATGAAAAAACAGCCCACACCATTACGGAGCCACCACCAGCTTGAACAGTGCCTTGCTGACGGTTTGGGTCCATGGCTTCGTGGGGTCTGCGCCACACTCGAACCCTACCATCGCTCTTACCAACTGAAATCGTGACTCATCGGACCAGGGCACGGTTTTCCATTCATCTAGGGACCAACCGATATGCTCACGTGCCCACGAGAGTCGCTGCAAGCGATGTCGTTCTGTCAGTAAAGGCACTCGGGTCGGTCTTCTGCTGGAATAGCCCAAGAAAGCCAAATTTCTCCGCACAGTTCTAACAGACAAGTCCCTTGTACGTCCACATTGATTTCTGCGGTTATTTGACGCAGTGTTGCTTGTCTGTTAGAATTTACGACTCTTTGCAGACGTCGCCGGTCTCGGTCGTTAAGTGCAGGCGGTCGACCACTGCGCTGTCCATGGTGGGATGTTATGCCTGAAATGTCATACTCTCGGCACACTCTTGACACAGTGGATCTGGGAATGTTGAATTCCCTAACGATTTCCGAAATGGCATGACCCATGCGTCTAGCTCCAACTAACATTCCGCGTTCAAAATCTGTTAATTCCCGTCGTGCGGTCATCATCACGTCAAAACCTCTTCACATGAATAACTTGAACAGAAATGAAAGCTCTGTGAAAGCACTGCGCATTTATACCTGTTCTACGCGTGCTACTGCCATCTGAAAATTTGCATATTGCTATCCCATGACTTTTGTCACTTCAGTGTATGGGTCTATGAAAATGACCCCAAACCAAAAATGGTGAAAAGACAAAGAGCATTGAAAAAAGTAATGTATTCCGTTTTCTTCAGAAGTACGGGACTGGTCAAAGCCATCATGCTGGAGGGACAGTTACCACTAAGTACATCACTAAGTGTCTTCCAGAAATTCTTCAAGAAGTGAATGTAAGGATTCATGCTTCACCATGATAACGCATCTTCTCATACGACGAGATCGACAGTCGAATTTCTCAAACAAAAACACATCAAAGTGATAGAACATCCACCCTATTCCCTGATCTTGCTATGTGTGACTTTTGGCTTTTTTTTTAATCTCAAGAAAAATTAACGCTGAGGCCATAAAGCATATTTTCCATCAATTCCAAGAAATGGATGGCGTGAAGCAATTAATCTTTGGAAAAATCATCTGCAAAAGTGCATTGATGTTAGAGGGAACTATTTTGCACACTCTTAAAATTTGGTAAGTTAAACTTGAACCATTTAGCCGTATCTCAAAAATTTCAGAGTGACCCTCGTATTTATTTTCCTTTAAATCTATTCAGTACTTCAGAAAACATTTAGCTAAAGAGAGAATTATATGACTATTGATCACCATTATATAAAAATATATTTAATAGTTTTCATTTTAGTAATTCTTGTATTCATTAATTATTCTTTATCTTTTCTTTTCATTTTCATCAAAACACTTTACATTTTCAAAGTACTTTGCAATTGAAATTTATCTTTCAGTGTACTGTAATTATTTTACTGAAAGCACCAATTGAGGATCTGTAAAGCACTATTACTAAATTATGAGATGGGAGTAAATAATTCAGAATAGTGGTCGTTTAGGATGACCAACAAACTGCATTAAATTACCGCATAAAAGGCACTGCCTCATTTACAAAAGCACCATTAAAAGTGCTTCAATAGATGGTAATAAAAATCTAACACAATAGCGGTACAATATATATATTTATAATGGACAATAACATAAATCTGTCTTGAGAATTTATGAGCTTTTGTCCGTTCTTTTTTTTTTATTTTTATTTGTTTGTTTTTTTTTTTGTTGATAAATGACCAAAAAAATAAAGTCTCTAATAAAATCAGTCCTCAAATCCTCTAATAAAATAGCCTTAAACTTTATTGTTATGAAAATATTTTTATTAAATAGTTTTAGTCAGTTATTTATCAACCAATTTTTTGCCTTGAAACAGTTTTAAGGTGAAAAATTTTATTTTGAAATGCATTTTCATCACTATTTTTAATACCAATATCTATATTTATTTTATTACCTCTGTATATCAATATCATTCATTAATAAAAAAAAAAATAGATCATTTTAAGAGCAATCGAAATTTTATCAATTTATTATTCCAAATGACAAATCAAAGCTAATAATGTTATTTTATATTAATATGATTCTTCATTAAAGTTTTAAGCATTGATTGTTACAGTAAATAATTTTAGATACTAATATTTTTTTTTATTTTAGAAGATCTAATTAAAAAAATTAAAAATAAAAATTTAAATTAATAAAGTAATTAAAATAATAAAAAATAAATTACGTGTAAATAAATGTGATTTATTTACACAATCGGATATATATATATAGAGAGATCCAAATATTTTTCAACTATTATATTTGCTTGTACTAAAAACATGAATTTGAATAACTGATACTAAAGAGATATGATAATTTAAATATAATATATTTTTTTTTTAATTTGGAAATTTAATTATAGGATTATACATTTTTATTTGATGACTCCGCGAATTTAATTTCATTGAAAATTTAATTTTTAAAAATATACAAATAAGGGTCTCTATTGTTTTAATTTGAATAGCTTTAAAGCATATAGATTCCACGAAATCTAGATGAAATGAAATGTTTATAAGAACATGTCTAGACTTTAATATTTTTAAGAAGGTTTAGTGTACTTATCATATGCCTCTTCATAAAATCATGCATCAGCAGTTAAAATACATTATATTAAATATTTTTCCATGGAATATTTCTGATTTAAAATCATGACAATCTGTACTGAAGGCTTACAATAACACAAAGAATATTTTTAAAATTATTCTTCTTGAAACGAATACCATTACGAACTTTAAAAAAAAAAAAAAAGTGAGTATTCTTTCGAGAGTAAAATGAATTTTTTTATTATTTTTAAAAGAAGTTTTTTTTTTTTTAGCAAATTGTGCTTTCATATTACATTTCTTGGATGGACTTTTATATTTGAAGATTTTTTCTCATCTTATACATTTCACATGAAAGAGTTTTGAATTTTTTACTAAAATATGTGTCTTTTTAATACTGGATATGCAACATTTAACATATGCTCGACAAAAAAAAATAATTTTGAAAACATGTATGAGAAATAAAAATAAATTTTTTAAATGAATTTCTAAACTAACAACTCAGCATAAGGTTACATCCTGGAGACTTTTTAAAAGGTAGAATAAACAAGCTAACACGACTAAAAATAAACAGATATATTTACTATGGCAAGAAAAAAATTCTGTTGTTGTCCTGTTATTTAGTGAGAAAATAGAAATGTTTATGACTTGGCAGCAATTCAATTATAATCGAAATGAAGTAAACAGTACATTGCTTTGTACAATGGCCCCAAAAATAAATTAATAGTTTAAAAACTAAAAAAATACGCTTTTAGAGTTAATCAAACTAAAAAGTAAAAAATAATTGTTAACATAAGAATAAAATGACTGACGAGAAAATGAATGCCACTATTCTCCGAAAAAGCGTGAGGTGCTCGACATCAATCGTTATAATTTTTCATTAGTTTCATTCGAAATGCAGAGTTAGTTTAAAAATGTCATACAAAGCACGGTGCTAGAACAATGACATTTCATTTTCTGGTCAGTAATTCTATTCTTATGTAAACAATTTTTTACTTTTTAGTTTGATTAAATCTAAAAGCGTCATTTTTTAGTTTTTAAACTATAATTTATTTATTTTTTTTTACTTTTTAGTTTGATTAACTCTAAAATCATATTTTTTAATGTTTTTAAACTGTAATATTTAAATGAGGTCCCGGTATGGAGGACTGGAACTATAATTCTTACAATAATTTAATTGTGTGTAAAACAACGACTAAATGCGAATAGGTCGAGCCAGCCAGGATTCGAACAGGGAATCTCCTGATCTGTAGTCAGGCGCTTTATCCGTTGTGCCACTGTCTCACGTAGGTTTGTATGTCTTAGGTACTTTAATTCTACAGGAGTTAAATAGCTGTTCATAAGTTAAAATAAAATCACTCATCCTGGCGATCATGATGAGATAATAAACTTATCAAAATGTTTTACTGTCGTCGGTCCTTGATAAGTCTACAACGTTGAAATTAAATCTGATCGCTTGAAGTTGGGCAAAATCGAGCCCAAAGAATCAGTTACAAACAAACAAACATACAGGTGAAACTAATAAAAAGCGTATTAAAAATAACATACCAACCAATTTTGTTACAAAATTCCCGTAACTTTTAAAATTACAGAAAAGGGACCATATAGTATATTACAATCGTTTCAATGACAACTGGATAAAATGTTGCCGTCTTCTTGTTATGATTATTTATAAAAAATGATTGATTAATTGATGTTATGATTAATATGTAAAAAAAAAACATACCCACCAATTTCTGTTACAAAATTCCCATAACTTTTAAAATTACAGAAAAGGGACGGTATAGTATATTACAATCGTTTTATTCATAACTGGATAATATGTTGCCATCTTTTTTTGTTATGCTTAATAATAAAAAGTCGATTGATTGTTTGTAAACACTAAAAATAATTGAAATCGTTTATTTTAATAATAATATTTACATTTTTATTATTTTATCCCACCTATACCATTGAAATTTAATAAAATTTTATAATCCTCATCCCTATGGCTAAGCTTGAGTGATGAATGGTTAAAATGATTTATAAAGCCACCTAACAAAATTATCTATTTTTTTTGTAGGCGTCTTAAGTTTTTCTAAACCAATGACATCAAACAACTAACAATGAGTAATAACAATTTAGCTAACATTTTATTTATTCATTACACCAAATTAACAGGAGGAGCAACAGATGAGTATTTTGGTTTTTACACTATTTATTTATTGTTAGGAAAATGAAAGGATTTTTTTGCATCATTGAGATTTAATAAAAAATCTGTTTTAAATAAATTATTAGAAATTTGGCCAACGAGTTTTAAGCATTTTAGAATTGAATAAAGAATTAAATATTCAACATTTTTATTCTTTTTAATAAGATAATTTTCAAATTTCAATGTAAATCAGATTAAAATGAAAATTGTGTAGTTACCAAGTGCTATTTCGGAGCCTGAATTATCATATTCTATTAATTCGTAGCATTTTTTAAAGTTTATTATTTGAAGTTTAATTCATAAGCCATCCGTTTTCTATTAATTCATTATTCTAATAATGACGCAATATTTTTCAATATTTTTCCATAACAAATCCTACAAATATTTTATTACAGTATTTTAGAAATGGACACTTTTTTTAAATAACTATGTAGTACTTTTATTGTTTTATTCATTTTAAATGATGTTACTAAAGCTCACAGTTTTTGTTACTATGACGTTCGTAATTTTCATTTAATATTTTAATATATTATTACCTTTTTTTTTTTTATTTACTTATTTATAATGTAGTTCAAATCTGTGTATTTATTTATTAAAATTTTTAATATTGCTGCCATATGGTCATTTTCGTATTTCTTATTAAATGATTTTACTTACTTTTGAATGGTAACATTTAAATTAGAAAGTGATTTTTTTAGATTGTATGTTAGTATGAGATATAATAATATCTATTTTAACTGGATTATTAGTTTATGTTTTATTTTGAACCTTTTAAAATTCGAATTTTGTTATTTTGAAATTTTTCTCAGCAAAATCTGTTTAAAACTTATATTTATTATTATTTTAATTTAACTTGTACGATGCACGAATATCTGCTAGTAGGCATTAAAATATAATATAATATATTTTCCCCTTGTCTTCACTATAGCTGCTATTCAATTTAAAATACATCATTGTGTTGAGGCACATATAGTACATGAAATGGGAATTTTCGAAAGTCTTGGCTTAATCTTTGTAATTTCGACAAAATGGATGGTAGCCAGCTTTTGAACTTACTACTGGTTTATTTAAAATATTTAAAATAATTAATAATACGAATGCATAATTGTTATCAATGTTTTATGTTTTATATCTTATTTCTTAAGGATTAGAATTCCCTAGAATAAAATGTGTATTAATATATTTCTGAAAGCAACGTGAAAATATATTACAGGGTATTAATTTAAAAATTCCTGATTATCAATGCTTTATGTTTTAAGGATTAAAATTCCACCTGGAAAAAAAAAAAATTTTTTTGTATTATTACGGGATTAAACTTTGTTTTTTATTCCATTGTGTATCATAGTTATGAACATGCACCAGTAAACACCTTTAAGAATCGCCCATTAGAACATTATGAATTAAAAAAACTTATTTAAAAGCAGTGTTCTATAGTATATGAGAAAACACTGTTATACAATAAGAAATACTAAAAAAATATTTTCTTTGTTCTTTCTACCTACTATCAATTAATATCATCACTAAGTCGGAAAAAAGTATGGGTAAATAAAAAAATAAATACACGTCTGTAGTATATGTCAAGTTTCTAGATGTCTGGATGCAGAAAGGATTATTAAGAAAGAATTCGAAGAAGAATTAAGAAAGAATGCCAACAGATGTGCATTAGACGAACTTTGACGAAGAGAGAGGTATAGTTAGTGCCGAGCATCTAACTGAAAAAGATTGACGCGGGGGTCAATTGAATTACGTTGAGAAAAGTTAAGAAGAATGTTACTTTCTGCTTAGGTTAGCTGACATGAATTGGCATCGAGACTTCATCAGATTGTTTCGGTAATTCTTGTAAATAAAAGTGTAAATATTCTACGAAACCTGGAAGCATTCGTTTGTGGCACCAAGTACGTATATTACACATCTGTATAGACTTATTTTAATTAAAACACCTTTGCTTAAACATTTTATATGAAATAATAATATTCCAATTTATCTTTCTTTGCGTAATGATTTTTAAATTTTTTATGAAAATGTAAAATATTTTTAACACCTCGTTTCTTGTATCCTTTAACAAAATGTTACTATCATCTTCTTCATTAGCTCAATAATTCCGTGGTGAGCCAAGATCGTCTGCTTACTGGCAGATTTCGAGACAGGAGATGTCTTCTTTTTATGGGGTAAGAATGTCAGCTCTATGTCCAACGCTTTGCCATCATATTAGACCGCACCTATGGATAAAGGTGGATTCCGAATTACTACAAGAACCCATGGCACCGATTGCTAGAGCCTAAACACTCGGCCAACAGACCTCATGTTACTATCATCCATGAGAAAATCACGTACTTAGCTATAGATTATATTTTCAAAAGACTTCTTTTAAAAGAATGGATGGTGACTTATTGATCTACCCTTCTTTTTGTGAGAACTCTGTTTATATGCTTTTGAAAAACATGTGAGACCTTCGTCAGTTGTTTAGTTGCCGATGCTTTTTATATTTTCTCTGTGTGTTAATTTTCAGTCTAAGAATGACTGCTACGCGTTGTAACAATAAAAGGAAATTGAAAAATGAAAAGAATAAGAAAAATTACATTATATCAAATTTTGATAAATCAAACTTTCATTTATTTCAACTGTTTGGTCCAAAGTGGTATAGTGGATAACACATAATACTTAAGTAGTGCAGGAGATTTTTTTCGAAATCCAACAAATGATGTTGAACCTAAAGGGACAAGTTCGAAAATCTGAGACAGAAATCTTCTCCTATGCACTCGAAGAGGAAGTGGACTCAACAGATGCCACTAATGTTTTTTTTTCCATTTTGTGATGGCGAAAGGTAGGTGCAATGCAGCATGCTAAATTCTCCCACTCGCATGCAGTATTGGTGAAGCTCAATTTTGCTACATATCCGTCTTTCTAATGTCGATAAAACTTCCATCTAAATGCCAGACATTTGAAGACATTAACATACTATGTTTGAACAAAATTACTTTTAAAAGCATTTCTGCCCCTTTCAGAAAGCTTTAATGTTTTAACGCCAATATTTTGAAAAAAAGAAATAAATATTAATTATTAGCTCATATACACATATTTGAGGAATTACAATTGATGGAATTATTTTTGTACACTAGACCACACTATTCATTTATTGCGGTTTTGGAAACAAAATTCAATAAATTGTCAAAGCTAAAATGAAGTTTTAATTAATGTTAAACACGTTAAAATAAGCGAGCACAATAATTACTACTTTAGGGGAAAATAAATGGGACAGATTTGTGAAACATTGCTTTGCTAACTAACCAACCAACTCCTTATTACAATAGTTCATGGCCGTCTGTCTACTGGCATTTTTCCGAAATAGATGTTTTCCTTTTTACGGAGTAGGGATTTCGAACTATTAAAAACATCCATAGCACAGCCGGGATTGGAAACCCGAACGCCAGAGAGCTAGTCACACGGTCATAAGGTTCCACAGCGCTTTAACATATTTTAAATAAATCTAAATGAAAAATAAATTCTGTAGCCATTTTTCAATCAAATTTAGCCCTTAGCCGCAATATTTTTTTTTAAAATAATAATACTTACAAAAATTTTTTTTGCGCAACAACTTATCATAAAGAATTTTTTTTGTGTTTTTAAACATGCAATGTTATCGTCCATAAACAACTTGCAGTACAATCAAAGCATTTCTTTATCTCTATGAAAAACTCTCTCCTTGTAAAAGAACCTGTAAAAACTCCCTTAAAGAAAAATGTCTCCCCAGCCACTTTTGGCCCATTCTATATAGCCAGTAATATCTTCACCCACAAACTTTGCTCTGTGGCTAAATAGTCTCAGGGGAGATAGTAGATTCAAAGAGCAAGCATGTTCGTGTAAATAGTTGAAGAGTTAATCTCAATCTTAATTGTAATCTCAATATACCAATCCTAAGGATGTTATGCGAAGCTAGGAAGGGAATACTTATTTTCTTTCTTTGGGTATATATTCTGTAATTCTTCTCAATCTATTTAATTAGCACATTTGTGCGGAAGATAACTCTAATTTCCCACAGTTGTCTTTCAAAGTACATTTATTTTATTCAGAAGTTGGGCCGAATGGCCGTGTTTGTTTAACATTGCTTTCTGAAAATTATTTAGAAGCTGTAAAACACTACAAATGTATAAGTGTTTACTTTGTGTGCATTATATATATAAAAACAATTTATGCATTTATTTTTGATCTTTTCTAAATAGTATGCCTTTAACCCTTTTTGCACACGAGGGATCCGGAGCGGAGCCATTTAAAAATTTGTCTTCAAGCTGAGGGCTCCGCTACGGAGACAATGCAAATAACAATATAAATAATGCGTTTCTTTTAATGCGTATATCAAACTTACATGTGAATATGATCTTTTCACTAAAATCGCTTCGAGTTGCTGGTAATACGAATGAAAAAAAAACTTCAAGTGCAAAAAGGGTTATGTGCCTTTGGATAAGTTGTTATCCACCAGGTAATTCCGTTCGTTTTTCACTAAAGAAAATACGTTAAACCAAAATATCTTTACGACAATATGGTTAAATGAAATGTTAATTTTAAAGAACAACATTGTGGTAAGTTTAAATTTAAAAACTGAAATTTCATATATCTCTTGAAGTTATTTAAATAAATAATTAGGATTTTTGTATTACATTATGAGCCTGATGGTCGAATGAGTAGCGTTTTCACTCGGTACCATAGGTGTTTGTAATGGTTCAGAATCCACTTTAAACCGTAGGTCCCGGTTCTAATATGACTGTAGAGTGTTGAGAGTATGTCTGACATCCTTACCCCGAAAAAAAGAAGACATGTTTCGAAATCTACCAGTAGCCAGACGGCCTTGGCCCACCATGTGGCTGTTGCGCCAGTGGAGACGAAGTATTACATTATACTATGCCTTGTATGTGCTGTTATTAGATTTACCTCCTCCTGAACCCCGAGCAAACGCTTTGTCTGCTAAAATGCTCTACAATTTTAGCAATGGGTCCCCTGCCGAATAGTAATCTTTTTAAGGAAACATGATAATTTACGTGAAGGCAACTCATCTAAAATCAGGTTTAACATTATTCCAAACGTCCCTGATCAGCCCAGGTTTAAAGCAGTTGTCCTTTTCAGACTCGTGACTGGCCATGATTGTTTGTCCAATTACTTTTCCGAATGAGAATATTTGAAAGCCCCATCAAAATGCATGCTTTGCAATCTGGGAGGACATGGATTCATCCCATCTTCCTGTCTGGCCTGCACTTCATTCCTCTACTGTGTAAGGTCGTTACTAGAGGCTACGGCCCTTATGGGCCCAACATGTCATTAGGTGATTTCCTAAGTTTCGTTTCCCGTTGTTGTTGTTTTTATATTCTTGTGTACTTTTTTATTTTATCGCTTATTGTAGCCTTCCATTGGAAATAAAAATATCTGCTGTTGTTTCAAAATTACAAATTAATTATACACTCACCTAAAAAAAGTAAATAAAAAAAAAAAAGGTTTTAAAATCACATATTTTGAAAGAATGGAAATATTTCTTATAATGATACACATTATATAATTATAGTGAACAGCATGGATCATGCATTAAACTGAGCTCAGATATTTATAATATTATATAAAAATCACATCCCTATATATCCAGAATGTAAAATTAAAGATTCTAAGTATGATTAAGATTTGGTTTAGTTTGGTTTGGTTTGTCGCTCTACGGTCATTTTTTGCACACTTTAGTCTAATTAGACTGGAACCTACAATTTAACACGGATTCCGAACCACTCATGACACTCCATGTCATTGCCAGGATTCGAACCTGAAGATTGTGTATGATTAAGGAGCCTGATGACAAAGTGACTAGCGCTCTGACGTTCGATGCCACAGGATTCGATTCGAACTCCTCGGCGGTGCCAAGAATGATTGCAGTGATTCGGAATCCACTTTAAACAGTAGGTTCCTTATCTATGGTTGTAAAGCGTGCTGAGAGTAGGGCTGACGACCCTAGCCTGTGAAAAAAAAAGCATCTTCCGTCCCGAAATCTGCCAGTATTCAGACGGCTTTGGCCCAACATGGGATTGTTGCGCCATTGATGATCGTGATGAACTATGATTAAATGAAATACAATAGGCGAACTCTATAGGAATTTTAAAAACAAAATATCTTGAGTATAATATATAATATAATAAAATATGAAAAAAAATCTTCCTCGTACTACCACTGTTTTGATACAAAAAAATATCGTTAACCATCTCTTTTATCACC